>CBVK0102007513.1:0-12215 GCA_900067695.1 Picea abies
ATCCAATAATTTTAAACAGAAAGCATTGTTATTTCAAGGATATATTGAATTTCATAATTTATATATATTCTAAATAAATATTATATAAAATATGAATTTCAAGGATATAAAATATTATAAATTTTTAAAAAATACACAACACTATAACAATTGGTTATATACAATCATACAAGTTTTTGGAAGGAAATTCCATTGTTAATGTACTCAACACCTGCATTAATTGAGACATATACCTCATATTTTGCTATGAAAATAACATGTCATTGTTAAAAAACCCTCAAATTTCACATAGTTATTCACAATTTATATAAATAACAGTTGCATATTTGGGAAGCTAATTCATTTTCCTACGTTTCATATTTTTACAACGTATTCAAATTCATTGTAAAAGTACCTTGAATAATCCCTCCAAGTTAAAAAAATTATTGTTTTTCCATGTTTGCATTGTCACTAATGCGTCATGAGAGACCATCATTAGCTTTCACATTCCCCTTGGAAAAACCATTATAGAAGTTATAAACAGAGAATCAAAGCACCAAAACATATGATAGAATATGTAAGGAAATGGACTTCATCTAAGGTTTTCTATTACAAATAATTTTGATAGGTGAAAACAATTATTTGACACAAAAGCTTGATTATGAACATGTCTCTTTTTTTTGTAGAGATTGCACCTCAAATGCATCCCCTCTCCCTTATCCTAACCTCCTCAAACCTTTGTAACTCTCACTACACACTACTCCTCCTTTTCCTTCCCCTCCTCTATTCCAATACCTATAACCCTACTACCACCTTCCACCCTCCTCTGCTCCTCCTCACCTTCCAACTCAACTTACCACAACTCCTATTTTTCCTTCCCTTCCCCTATTCCAATACCTCCATCCCTATTATTATCTTCCACCCTAATATCATCTTCCTCACCTTCCAACTCAAGTTACCACCCTTTCTTGCTTCGTCCCCTTCCAACTCACTCTTCTACCCTTACTTGTTCCTCACTTGCCCCTACCTCTTCCCTTGTCCCTACCTCTTCCACCTCTTTCCTCTCCTCTATGCGTGCAACTCCTCCACCTTCTCCTCATCCTTTACTCATGACCTTTCCTCCCCAAAATACCTTCTCCACATGCACCTCTTCCATACTAGTGCTCTACTCTCCCATGCATAAGAAAAAAAACAAACATAAAATAATAAATTTATCAACAAATATATTGATTGTATAACTTTATGAGCATTAATGATAGATAAATAAATTAGATAAAATTTCCACATACATTTAAAATCAAAAGTTTCAACATGTGATATGAATTATATTCAAACATGTAATTTGAAATATAATTTTTATAAATGGAAAATAAAAAATTGCAAGATACGCATAGCCGCAAAAAATAAGAAAGAATTGTGCAAATAAATGAAATATAAATGTTGTATTAGGTCATCATATCCACGTATAATAGACTGAATTTTCATCTATATTACCTCATTTTGATTATACACCCTTAAATACACATTATATATGATAGGGAAAAACAAAAATAAAAAACATTGTTGGACACACTGACCACACTGAGAGGGGGGGTGAATCAGTGTGCGGCTCTTTTTACAATTATTTATTCCTTTAGTTAGTAACCACTTCAAACATTAATATTCACTATTAGAAAATTGCATATATAAACAACATTCATAAATAATAGAGAATTATGAACCATCATTATAATGAACACAATAAACACCAGCTATATGTCTAAGATTTTGTATTATGTTGTTACATGAATACTAAAATCTCTGGGGGGTTTATAAATTCCAACTGAAAAGGAGCACCGAATTCAAGAGAGTTCCAACTATCAAATACAAGACTTAGTTTGTAGATTTCATCACCAACTAGGATGTGTGTCAACCAAAACTGCTCATAACAACTCACAACCATCACAAACACATGCCTCTAACAAGCATGTACCAATCAAAATCAAGTACCAACCACAAAAAGTGCATCAACCATGCACAAGAACATACTCCAAGCTAACCAACAAAGGCCTTCTAGAAATACATCATACCATCCATAAACTAAAGACCATAAACCCTTACATCAAACCATGTGCCATAATTTCACTGTTATATAACATCAAGCATGCATTAACCATGCACCAATATCACTGATCCAGGTGGATATCGGTGGCCACCCACCTATTCCACGAGCTTAAAAAACAATTTTCCATCTTGGCATTTTTTTGGGTTCCAAACTTTCAGAGCCGTTTTGAGGCCCCAAATGACATTTTTTGGGGATTTGGGGCCCAGGTTAGTGCCATAGGCACTATTTGGGCCAGTCGAAAATGTTTCTTCTTAGTTATACATTTCCAATGATGTATCGAGCACCCCAAACAAAGATAGTATGAAAATTTTATGCCTCGGGGAAGTTGACGTATCAACTATCCCCATCGAGGCCCGCAAAACTTTTGGCTTTTCATCTTCCGGGGTTAGGGTTAGGGTTATGGATTTTAATTATGTTAAAAATGACTTTGTAGCCTCATTGCAACGATCATGTTCTCGTGAATGTGAGTAGTCATTACATCTCTTCTTAGATATAAGTTGTCACCATTATGGCGAGTCTTTCACTATGTATTTTTACATTCTTTGTACATTTTTGCTCATTAATATAAAATTGTGTATTACCGTATCTTTGTGTTTATGGTTGCATCTCTGATACATTTATGTTATATTATTGTATATCTGAGATATCTCTGTACATTTCTTTATTATATTTATGCTCTCATTTCGTGCTAAAAATAATTTGGATCAGTGGTATCAGAGCAGACTGCTCTTGATCGCTTTTCAGTGCATGTCCCCAATGAGGTCGGAGTATAGAAAGTTGGGTCTCAAGCTTGTCTCTCTTGAGGAAAATCTCTCTCACACACCCAAGAAACCCTCCATGGCAGAAGAAAAGAAAAATGACGGAGAAAAATATTTTATTAATTTGTTGCTTGAGAAAGCTCTCATGCAACGGAGGGATGAAATGATGGAGAATTTTTTCCACATCCTTCAACGCCTATCGATAACAACATGTGAATCTTCATCAAGAAGCCACTTTGGAGGCACCTCACCTTTCAAGGTACAATTTAATTTTGATATTCCCATATTTGAAGGACATGTATATGTAGATGCCCTAGAAATATGGTTAAATTTGCTAGAAGGTTATTTCTATGTACACAATTTTTCCGACATGGAAAATATCACCTTCACACTCCTTAAGGCTATCCCCCATGTCAAACATTAGTGGGAAAATTACTGGGAGCAAAGATCCATAGAGGAATCTAGAATATATGGGGTTGAGCCCACTTGGATTTTTTTGTGGATGCGGTCAAGGAACAATATTAATGTTGGAAACTATGAGGACCAGTACATGAGATGGACCACACTACGACAAGAGAGGGGCCAAGAAGTTCTGGATTTCACCAATACCTTCCATACCTTTCACACCAAGCTGGGTATCAAATACTTTGAGTGACATCTGGTTCTGAAATATCGTAGGGCTCTACACAGATACATCCAAACCGAAATGGATTTTTTGGACATCTCATCACTAGGTGTTTCTTATCGATATATTGTTAAAATCGAGCGAAAATTTAAGAACCAAAAAAAATGGGAGTTTAGGTTTTCAAATTCGCAATAGCCAAAATATGATAAATACAACTCTAACAAACAACCTCCCAAAAACCATTCCAAGCCACATGAAAATAAGGGTCATAGAAAGATGAAGAAGGACACTGGAAAATGGTGTGATTTCCATAAAATCCCCTGGCACAACACCGATGAATGTCGATAAAAAATGTCATTGGTGGCCGAGATCAAAGAGAATGATCCAAACCCGGATTCAAAAACATCGATAGAAGACATATCATCGACGCAGATCCCATTATTATTGTCGCGACCGCAACAATTCAACCAAAAGAACCAACAGATCTTGAAGAGGGGGATCTCCTTTTTCATTCTAGATGTGGGTGAATGGGACCACACTACATTTTATTGTTGATAGTGGAAGCTAGAAGAACCTCATCTCAACAGAGGTCATCAAATAGTTGGGATAGTCGACAACACCACACCCGCAACCATACAACATCGGGTGGCTTCGCCAAGGACGAGATCTATGTTTCAGCTAGCAGTGTCGATTGACATATGGAATCCAACCCTTCAAGGATGAGGTTTTATGTGATTTTTCCCCACTAGATGTATGTGATGTTCTCTTGGGACAATCATATATGTGGAAACACCATGTTGTTTATGAGTCTCGACCCTGTAGTGTCATTATTTATTTGGGGGGTCATCTCTACATAATACCATAGGTAGTTCCAACTATTGTCCCACCTAAATAGTGTCGCAAGGTAGTATCTCACACTACAAAATTTAGCATATTCGCAATCTATTCAAAAGGGGAATATAAGGATACTGCAACCACTACAGCCTGGGCCCAAGAACCTTCTATCCAACAAAAGTAGGTCGATAAGATTGCAACAAAATGCAAAGATTCCTTCTGCACATAGTCATCTCAGGTATCTCGACTGGTTGAACAAATTCAACCTCACCAACAACAAGTTCACGAAAACCCTCCAGAAAACAAGCAACATGACGTCTCCAGTAAGGCAAGCAACTCACCAAGATTCAGATTCAAAAAACGCTTCCCTCTCTCCCCCAGGAACTCAACAAAATGGATACCATTTGTTCCTAAGGAGGTAGGATTGATCCAGATGGATATTGGAGGCCACCCACCTATTCCATGGTCTCAAAAACAGTTTTCCATCTTGGTATTTTTTCAATAGTTTTTCGGGTTCCAAAATTATGGGGTCGTTTTGAGGCCCTAAATGACGTTTTTTGGGGTTTGGGGCCCATGTGACTGTTAAATAATTTGACATAGGCTAGTCTAGAATTGTTCTTCTCGGTTATACCTTTCCAATGGTGTATCGAGCACCCCAAACGAAGATCGTATGCAAAATTTATGCCCTCGAGAAGTTGACATATCAACAATCCCCATCGAAGCCCACAAACCTTTTGGTTTTTCATTTTCCGGGGTTAGGGTTTTGGATTTTACTTATGTCAAAAAGGCCTTTGGAGCCTCATTATAACAATAGTCTTCTTGTGAATGTGAGTATCCGTCACATCTCTTCTCAGAGATAAGCTGCCACCATTCTAGGGAGTCTTTCACTCTGTATTTTTATAGTCTTTGTACATTTTCGCTCATTAATAGAAAATTATGTATTATTATATGTTTGTGTTTATGGTTACATCCTTGATACAATTATGTTATATTATTAGATATCCAAGATATCTCTATACATTTATTTATTATATCTCTACTCTCATTTCGTGCTGAAAATAATCTGGATCAATCACCAACAAAGGCCTCTCACAATGTCCCATAAGATATACCAATAACACTCAAACATTCACCAACAATGTTCTTCAAAAGATCTGCCTCAAAACATTTGCTATAAAAAATACCATACCTCCAAGAGAGCATATGCCAAACCCTTACAAATTCATGCCTCAAGCATGTTCCACAATATCACTAAGATATAACGTCATAAGAATATAGTCTTACATTTGCACACTGTAACTGACTTGGTGCCTCAAATATAATACCAATAGACCAACCTCAGTTCTAGATACCTAGACCAAGCATCACTTCTCAATATTTCACAAACCCTTCTACGTATATGTGATTTTCTCTTCTACATCCAACATGTATTTGTTCTTTACATCACTATGTACCATGTACATCTGCTCCCTTCTGACCTTCAACTCATGGATGTCTCATAGATTAGGGTTACTTGAGTTTTCTGCAACTCTGAAACTTTACACTCGACTTTCCTTCGTAACTTTAGACCTAGGCTTCCTCATATTTTTCAATGTATACATGAAAATAACCTTTCGCAAAATAGATATTCAATGATGTTCAATAGGTAGGTTAGTGTTAATAGGAGTCCTTTTCTATCTTATTTATACTTTCCAAGTGTCTTCCTTTAGAAGTTTCCTTGTAATTGTTTCACCCCTTTCTCCACCTTTTAGGGCTAACCACTTTCCTTTTGCAACTAGCAATTCCTTAATTAGTCAAATCATAACTTATTTACCCTTAACTACTTTCTTGTTGCAACCACTTTATTATTTAAATAATTTCTCTTTGCAACCACTTTGACCATTTTATTATTTAAATAATTTATCTTTTTAACCACTATCTTGTTGTCCTTCTAGGGGTTTCTAGATTACTCTAAGGGGTTCTCCAACATCTCAAGTCCATATCTCTCTATCATTGACGAACTATGTGATGTACCACATATCACCATAAATGACATGACTTGTACTATTCATCCATGATAGTATTACCTGCATATTCATTGATCTTCATGTCTTTATACCTCAAACAAACTAGGGTCCCTTACCCATACGGTTTTGCTACTGGACTTCACTACTAGAATTCTCCAATGGTTGGCATCAATCTCCAACATCACTATCCAAAAGTTCACATCAATGACAACTAACTATTGAAACCAACTATCCAACAATCTCCCCCTTTGGAATTGATGTAAACACCAACATTGATGGCAACACTTAGACATGGAAACACTCATGTTCATGCTCCCCCTGTGATCATCACTCATCATCAATGTTTCTATCTCTCCCCCTTTGAAATAAATGGAAAAGGGTATCTCCCCTTTGGAGCTTATCCCCTGTACTGAACTCTCCTCTAGCATGTTCTGCCTATATAAATTGTCCTTGGGCCCGCTCCCTATTTGCATGCCTCTAATTACTCTATTTATTTCCCTTTGAAAAAGGATTAACTCCCCCTGTCAATCTGAAATTGTACCTATTGTAACCAATCATGGGAAAGAGAATAACTCCCCTTATGGGTATGTCTCCCCCTATCTTCTCTGCAAGATGTCATGTAATCAATGTGAACAATATGCTACCACTATAATTTGCTTCTGCTGCAGAAATTTCTTCTCTATCAGAACATTGATCAACTACTCAACAATATTGCATCATGAATGCCATGATTTGTTATTCCTTTGACGATCCTTCGACTTGTCCATGCATCACACAATGGTCCATACCATACATCAAGTGTATACCAACATACATACTATCTCATGCATCAATCGTGAATCAAAATATATATCAACAATGAATAATGAATCATGAACAAATAATCAACCATGTACAACCTATGCCATATACCATTACATCAACCATGTACAACCTGTACCATATACCATAACATGAACCATATGCATATATGAACCATGTCATCAGTAAAGCATATTTAACAACCTATGCATTCCCCTCATGCATACATCACCATACAACATAGATATCCCTCAATAAAGTACAAGTATCTCAAAGATGTAAACTATAGGAACCATATTAGTATTGTACCATACATAATAGTGTTGTTCACTCAACCAACCATCTAACATATACCATGTCAAAGTACCACAACCATAACACCAAGAATGCCTCAAGCGTGCACAACATCATAAGCAAATATAAGCATCAAAACAAACTAATAACCATACCATAATTTTTGTAGTTGACTTGAACTTATAGAATGTTGACCTGATAACTTTCTTTCAGACTCTAGGGACCTGTTACCAACATATATTCAAACCTTCATTATTTTTTCATATATACATGCCTTCATTATTTTTTCATATATACATGGCATTCTCTTCTACAACTTGTGGATACCCGCACTTTCCTTCTAAGATTGCAACCCATGGATAGCTCAGAAAAATTCCTTAGTATGAAAGTTTCATCTGACTCATCTATTGTTCATTTGAGATACTTTACATTAGGCTTTCTTCATGGTAGTCATTCTGTGTGCCACGATCAACATCACCAACTTCATTCATGTTTAGTTTTTCAGTCTTTTTAATCCACTTCTGAGAGTGTCCTAGTTTCTCATCACTTGTTCTCTAAACTTACATCCTTTCAAAATTATATTTCTTCCATGTTTCAATTTTTCTTCTTGCCATATTGTATGAATCATTTCTCATTGACTTTCTCCTTGAATTCCAGTAGTCCTGGTATTTTTTCCCAAACCCACTGCAACTGTAATATCTCATGGTGTGACAATGTACAACAATGTGTCTGACAATATTTCATCTCCAACATCTTAAGATTTTATTGAATCCTCCAACATATTTCCTTGCATAATGTCTACAATCCAAGGATTTGTGACCATATTCATTACACAAGAAGAAATAACCATTGAAAAAAAATTCATAGTCATGTGCTTTTGTGTCAATCTTGAAGGAATCTCTCTTATGAATTTGCTTTGAGGTATAGGATTGGCTTCTTGATGTCTTCCTTGCTCTAATATTATGAATATTTCCTTTCTTTGTAAAGGTGCTTGTCGTGCAACTTTGATTTCACCCTTTGAAAATGATAGACCTACATCATGCTTCTTAGGAGTGCCAACTTCAAACAGTGCAGCTTCCTTCTTGTATCCAAGACCAAATTTATCATTTGACAATCTATGACTATCCAAGATTTCATCCAATATTATTGAGTTGTTCATGAATTTGACATAAGCATTTGACTTCTTAACTTTCCTTCTTAGATCAACTACTTCTTCTTCCATATTATGGCATGATTCTTCCTTTTCATTTACCTGATTCTTCAATAGTTCCTATATCCTTTTGTCTTCTTCAAGTTGGGTTCATATATTGATATTGATTTCTCTTGTTTCTTCAAGGATTTTTCTAAGCTCATCATCTACCTTCTTATTTTCTTCTGCTTGAATAATTGTTTGAGTCTTCAATCTCTTGATCTCTTCTTCTTTTTTCTTCTAATTGAGTCCCTTTCTCAGATATGACCTTTTTAGTTGTTTCACTTTCTTATTGTTTCTTGAGCATTTTTTTTAGTGCCATGGTATGCCTTTGGTACTTTTCTAGGGCTTCCTTAGTGATTCTTTCAAGAAACTCAAAAGCATATGAATCATCTTCTATTTCCATGCTAACTTCTCCTAAACTAGTTGTAACTTTATCTTCAATCTTTAACAAATCTTCTTCATCATATATATGATAATTGTTAGCTGATTCTACACAAACTTCTTCTATTGCAACCAGATATTCTTCTTTATTTGGAGGAGAACATTCAACATCATTACATTTAGAATTATTGCAATCGAAAGATTTTGAAGGGTCTTTACCTTCATTGATAACTGAGTTTTGCTTCATATATTTGATGGGATTGTCTTCTGTGTCTTGTCTTTTTCCTTGATATGCCTTCTCTAGCTTCAGCCATAGGTCCTTGGTGAAGGTAAATTATCCTATTCTTTCTTTGAAAAAACTTGAGAGTCCATTGAAGATTGTCACATACCCATTACCAAATCAAAAAAATTCGCTGTTTTTTGCAGACTTACAGCCCCAAAATATCTATGGAGGCCTAGCGTAAGCTAGCTCTTTCTCTGTTGGCTCCCACGTGATCGTAGGTCATGATCATAGGTCAAATAATCATGACGCCTCTTGTTATTTCATGACTTGGCTCCACAGGAATGTTGAATCATTCGACTCTGCAACCACCAAATCCCGACAGGGCTAGCGAATGGCCAATGGGAATAGATCCCAATAGGGATAGAGAACCGCCAATGAGAACGGGCCCCGTCGCGCAGTTAAGTGGAGTATAGGTGGTAGAGAGGGAAACATGACACAGTGGTCAACGTGACAGGAGGGGGCCCCACTTTACACACCATACCATTCCAGACCCCCCCCCATTAAAGGCAAAATGGCAAGGGGGGTCTGGAATCCAACTGAGCACCATTGATCAAGGTGAAATAATATCGATCGTTCGAGAGTTGCACGTCCAATTTCGGACACCCCCCCCCAATTAATGGTAGAACGACAAGGGGGGTACGGAATGATGCCTCGACCGTAGATCAGGGTGGGTGGACTCTGGCCATCCAGATCTGCTCGCTACTTACATTAATCCGCATTCGCACCCCAGCTTAAATCCAGCCTCTCTTCCTCACATCTGATGGTCATTACAGACCCTGAGATTCCTCGAAGGAATCTCGTCTGTTCATCGGGATTTAACCACATGCTAACATCTCCATATTATAGGTCAAGATTTATCAAGGCGAGAGCCTGACCTCTCGTCAATGGAACTCCCGAATCCTCGATTCTCAATTTCCCAATCTCCTGATATGGGTAATCTCTTAACACATGGCCTCTGTTATTTGGATAGTCCAGATCTATCCCGGGGTTTCCACAATGGAAAGTCTCGATCTCTTGTCACTAGGACTCCCGATTTCCCGACTCCCGGTTTCCCAAAATGGATAATCTCTTGACACGTGGCCTCCATTATTCGGATGGTCCAGATCTATCCCAAGGTTTCCACAATGGAAAGTATCGATCTCTTGTCACTAGGACTCGCAATTTCTCGACTCTCGGTTTCCCGAAATGGATAATATATTGACACATGGCCTCTGTTATTCGGACGGTCCAGATCTATCCCAGGGTTTCCACATTGGAAAGTCCCGATCTCTTGTCACCAGGACTTCTGATTTCCCGACTCTCGGTTTCCCAAAATGGGTAATATCTTGACACGTGGCCTCCGTTATTCAGACAATCCAAATCTATCTTGGGGTTTCCACAATGGAAAGTCCCGATCTCTTGTCACCAGGACTCCCAATTTCCTAACTCCCGGTTTCCCAAAATGGGTAATCTCTTGACACGTGGCCTCCTTAAATCGGACGGTCCAGATCTGTTTTGGGGGTTTCACCCCTATTCACTGGGGTTTTAACCCTCAGGTATATCCTGACAGATCCAACGACTATCTGGTTTTTCATCCAAGATATAATGGCTCAGATAGGTTCCTAACTTGTGGGCTCTGCCACGACTTCCTGGACGTGGAAAATCAACGGTCTGGATGTTCTCATGGACCTTGGGGATCTATGATCCCAATTTCTTTGCTACCCATGAAGACACAGAGAAACCAAGTGGTAAGGCATTTAACACCCTACTTTCTCCTACCAATATAACGGCCCTGTGTGACCGCAGATTTCCCGACAGGATCTCGTCCGTCGATCAATACCTGTCAGGGTTAAGGTACTCAACCCTCCATCTTCTTCTTCCAATCTGATGGTCGTGAGCGACCACAGATCTCTCGACGAAATCTTGTTCATCGATTTGATAATTATCAGGGATTTCTTAAGGCCTTGCGCCTTCACATCCTCCTTCCAGGTTCTTGATGGCTTTTCCAAGAAGGGTATCTCTATGCGAAGGTTCACCCAGGGTACTATCTGAGGCAGATAAGGGTATCTTTCTCCCGAGGACCAGACATGAAGTCTAAATTAGATCAGTATACATATAAAAAATGATTTAAGAGAACATAAGCCATACGTAGTCTTTCCATCGAAACATACAACTATCAGTACTAATCAAGACACCATACAGACATCCTTATAATGAAATCATTCACAGTTTCACAGCTTATGATCATAAATGTTAGAATACATATATTTCAAGATGCCAAAGGAAAAACACTTATCAGAAAGTAACATTAGGGATTATGCAACTGCTGAGAGGGGTGCTCATTTCCACCCAACCGTAGGCTCAACGACTCCCAGCAGATTTACCACTGGCCACCCCCGAGCTAAGACCACGATGTTGTTTGACTACGTCTTTGTCTGCCAGTGACCAGAAGCGAAGGTTACTCTCCTTCCTCTTTTCTATCACTCACTCTTCATATCACTATATCTCTCCCCTCGCGTCTGCCCCCCCAATCACTTCTTCCCCATGCCTTATCCTCTTGCGAGGTTGTGTGTGGCATGATTACCCTCGCACTAGTCAGGCCTGATAGCTCTACGGATGGGCAGTTCACCTTCCATCCCTCATTAATCCATCTACCTACCAGCCTGCGAGACATTTAATTCGGGGCTAGTGAGCTGCTTTTGGTTCTCTGGGCCAATATAGTCCAAATACGGTATTAATTCTAGGTGGAAGTTAACGCCACCTTTCCAGGTGCCTTCCACCACCATCATGGTCTCTTTTTTAGCACATCTCCTCTCAACAGTCCTGCAATATGAATTTGTAATGTTATTACATTCATCGACCTTCTTCATAAGGTCCATTCACATCATACATTCACATTTTCATCATGCTTTAGCATGGTAATTCCTATATTAGGATTAATTACAAATTTGGGGGAAACAGGGTGTTACAATTCCCTCC
>CBVK0102007516.1:0-18188 GCA_900067695.1 Picea abies
GGTTCCTCGTTGGAATCTTGGGCCAATTGAAGAGATGGAAGATAGAGCCCATTTGGGAGAATGGTTTCTTGCCCATAAACCAAAAAATATGAGGAATTTACTATAGATTATTTCAATGTGACCCTATCGGCCCATAGAGAATTATGAAGTAGATTATGTCAATTTCTTTGGTTATCTGTAACTGTCTTTTTTAATATCCTTACCAGGTTTTTATTCATTGATTCCGCCACACCGTTTCCCTGAGGGTAATAATTTGCAGAGTACTTGATTATGATCCCTTTGTCCAAAGAAAACTCTGTCAATAAGGTATAAGAGAAATAAGTTGCATTGTCAAAGATCAAAACAGATGGAACACCAAACCTTGTGATCAGTCGTTGTTGTATAAATTGGATTAATACCTTCTCATTTACCTAAGTCAGGGGAATGGCCTCTACCCATTTTGTGAAATAATCAGTGGCAGTAAGAATATACTTGTGCAATTTTGAAGAGATCGGGGTAATTTCCCCTATTATGTCTAACCCCCACTGTTCAAAAGGCCTTGAGGTAGTCACAGGCTAAAGTGGGACTACTTCCCTTTTCTCCTTTCCACTGCTTATTTGACAAGTCTTATAGTTCCTATCATATGTATGAGTGTCTTTGAACAAGGTGGGCCAATAATGCCAGCTCTCAGAATCTTATGAGCAGTGGTGTTTCATGGAAAATGTCCCCCAACGGGGCCATCATGGAGTTCTTTTAGCACTTTATTAGTGTCTTCTCATTCGAGACATCTAAATAGTACTCCATCATAGTTGATCTGGAAGAGTACCAAATTTATAAGGCGATACTGTGTAGATTTTAACCTCAGGGCTCTCCTTTCCTTAGGGTTGAGGTTCTCAGGGAAAGTCTCGTGATATAGAAGATAAGTTAAATCCTTGTGCCAGGAGCCATGTCTTGGGGAGATGTATGCTACTTCATTGCACCATAGTGCCATTTCATTTTCCCACCCGGAATCTTCATTTGCTTGATCATGGGCTTCGGCTGTGAGCTTAAACAAACCTTGTCCTTTTACTAGTTTGGCAGGTTTTATATCTAGATCAAATTCCTAGACAACTTCCATCCAGTTCCCCCTTCTTTCCCCCATTTCTTGTTGGGTAAAAAGGGATCGGATTGTAGGGTGTGGCACAATCACCTTTGTGTGATTCTTGAGGATGTAAGACCTGAAATCATTTACGACCTTATAGGTCGTGTAGGCCTGTTTTTCTATGGTAGGATAATTAAGCTCATCTCCTTGAATATTGGTACTCATAAATGACACTAGGGCTTCATTGTTGTCATCATCCTTCTGATTCAAAACTGCAACTAGCGATTGGTTGGAAGCAAAAGTATAAAGGTTAAAGTCTCTATTGAAATTGGGGCTTCACAACACCGGTGCCTGGGATATAGAAGCTTTGATATTGTTGAAAGCGTCTTTTCTCTCATCATCCCACTCAAATTCGACATCTTTGCGAATAATATTTTGTAAGGGTTTGATGATTTCGGCAAAATCGGGAGTAAATTTGCTCAAAAATTGATTTGCTCGAAAAAGGACTGCATAGTTTTCTTGTTATGGGGTAGTGGAAGTTGAGCTATGGTTTTAATCCTTTTGGGGTCTATGTCAATCCTGGATTCAGATATAATGTGACCTAACAACTTACCTTCCTCGACACCAAACATAGTTTTCTTGGGGTTTAGAGATATACCGTATTTCTGACACCTTTCGAAAATCTGAGTTAAGAGTTCGATGTGTTCTTCTGTATTCTTCAAATACACTGTTATGTCATCTAAATACACTACCACACATCTATAGATAAGTCCTTGGAAAGCTACGTCCATGGCCCTTTGGAAGGTTTCTCCTATGTTGATTAACCCAAAAGGTATGCGTTTATAAGAGAAGGTTCCCCATTTGGTTCAGAAGGTGGTTTTTAAATGATCTTCTTCTACAACCAATACTTGGTTGTAGCCTGAGAAACCATCTAGTAGGGAGAAAATATACGAGCCCGACATGGTCTGGAAGAGTTGTTCCATCAGCGGGACAAGATAATTTTCCTTTTCGAAAGCTCTATTGAGGTTGCGAAAATCCACGCATAATCGGATTTCTCCCGAATTTTTCCTCACTGAAACAAGATTTTCTACCCAGGTAGAATGCCTAACTTGGAAAATTATCTTTGCATCTAAAAGATTCCTTAACTCCTAATACATGAGAGGTTCTAGTGATGGATGATACTTTCAAAGATTTTGCTGGAAAGGTTTTATTTCGAGTTTCAACGAGATGGTGTGTTGAATAATGCGGGTGTCATATGTTTTCAAATCCTTATAGGACCATGTGAAGATGTCATGATATTGTCTAGATAATTTGAGGTAGGATTTCCTATCTTCCTTAGATATGGTTTGGCTGAGGTTCACATTCTTCAGGTTCTCTAGGGTTTCAAGATTTACATTTTCATGGAGGGGGAAAGAGCTACCAGTCTTTGCATTTTTTGGTCCTTTAAATTGTTCCTTCAGATCAAACATATTCTCTATATTAGCTACCCCCCTTAGGATTTTGTGAGCCTTCGATTCTGTGTAAAGATCGGTTCCTATTGATTTCTCTTGGAACTCTTCATCGTCAATAGTGAGATGTTTGAAATTATCCTGGTTGGTTAAGAATTTTATGATCTGTTCATCTCCCTCAAAGAATTTCCAATTAGAAATGTTATTAGGTACCGATGTTTTGTAGAGAAGTTCTACAGTAAATCAGGAGGCTTCATAATCCTCTAGAGGCGACAGTCTGGAAGCGGCCATGGCTAAGGAGTCAGAAAGAATATTATTTTCCCTAGGAATCATCGTGATATTGAAATCCTCAAAGAGCTCTATTAACCTATGCACCTCCTGCTAGTAGTTCTTAAGATGAGGCGAATTGCAATGTATAGTATTCCTTACTTGTCTAACAATAATTTCAGAGTCTCCGAAAACTTTCAATTCTTTGACTTCTAAATTGATGTATTTCTTTAACCCTTGTGCTAGAGCTTCATACTCGACAATGTTGTTGGTACATTCGAATTCTAGTCTACAGGACAGGAAATGACGTTTACCTTTATGGTCGATGAGGATGCACCCTACTCCTGACCCTTCTTATTATTTAGGTCCATCAAAATAGAGGGTCCAAATGGGTGAACGACAGTCACTCCTTTCTCTTTCCTCATTAATGTTTTGTTCTCTGATCGTTTCTCCCACAATTACTAGCGCAGAGTCTTGACAAAAGAGAGAGTCTCCCATTGACATCGGTGATTCTTATTGGAAAATAATTTCAGAGTTTTGGGTAAATGGAACATTATATAGGAGAGGAGAAAAGTTCCCGAAATGGGAATCATAGGAATAATTACCCAACACGGGAAAGTCTGTGGATGCAGGTTTGTTCAGGGTTTCTAGATTAGTGACTGTATGCTTTAGATATTTCTCCCTGTTGATCCTGATCATGTTATTGTATCACTTCAATGGTAGCCAAAGGTGTTCCCAATCTGTACTAAAATATCCATTGATATTTTTATACCAATCTAGGCTCAACAATAGCCCATATGCCTCTGGGATATCTACTACAATGGCATCAATCACTTGCACAAAATTAGGATGTGTCATTATCCTAATCATCACACATTTGATTTTTCCCATGACCTTGATTTGGGTTCTATCTAACTGTATGACATGCTTATCACTTTTGAGAGGGACAACACCTAATTTATTACAAATGGCCAAGGGCATCACATTGGAGGATGCCCCAGAATCTACCAAGAAATTGTGAAGGTTCCTATTGAAGACTTCAAATGTTAGGAGGAAAGGTGGAACAAAGGGATTTTCCCTTTTATCTCCCAAATAGGTGTTCACAGTTGGCTTGCTCACTGGATCGGTGGAAGACATATTTCTTTCCAGATCGCTTTTCACCATCGGGTTTCCTACGGAGCTCAGAGCCTGTAGCAGAAAGTCTTTTTGTTGGGGAATCCTACACATGTCCATAACGGATATGTTGGCCTTAAAATTTTCAAATCTTTGACCACGTTATAATTTAGTTTGGGTGATTCCTAGGTGTGAATGCTTATAGGCTTCTTCCCAAAATCGAAAGGCCTTTTCGGGCGATCAAGAGTTTCCTTACTCTTCGAGACCTGGGCAGCGTCAACATCTTTCGATCCAGGCAAACCCTTACTGCACGTCTCTATCGCCGAGACTTTCGCGGGTCGTTCCTAGGACTCAAACAGATCACTGGAAGGCATGATCAGGTCAGGATCCCATATTAGCATGGTTGTGTCCTGTGGTGGATCAATATCTTCCTAATCGTCACTATTGATAGCTGAACTACTTGGTTATTCGGTTAGGGAGAGTTCATATAGGAATCGATTGGCCATCAAATTCATGGCATGTAGCCATTGGGGGAATTTTCTTTCGGAGTGGTTTTCCTAATGATATGTGCAGAAAGAATCAGACGTGACATTCCCTATATCAATATTTAAGTTGGACGGGGGAGGTTCAATTGATTTGAACGATGGGTTTCTTTTAAAGAAAGGATTATAGGGACTTTGGCCTAGTTTTCCCTGTTATTGGATAAATCCATAGGTGCGGACACTAACCAATCTCCCTAGATCCACCTAGATCTAGAACAAAGCAAGACAGAACATGACTCTTTCCCTAGATTTTTGACCATTGAATTAAATAGGAGGCAATATCATATGACATACCTTATTATCTCTTCGTATGGTCTTTGTTTCTCCTACATGGCTCCAGTGCTCTTGTGCAGTCAAGACCAAGACACCACAAACCAACCAAAGTGAAGAAAGCATAATCTATTCAACAATCAATCTATGTATATGATCAAGGAATTATACAATAAAGTGGAAATAGATTTATGGGAAAGGGACATATTATTGTATCATACTAATGGAAAGTAAAGATTACAACCTGAGCCTTGATGTCGCAAACTTCCTTTCGATGGCCCTTGGCTCTGACACACACACTTGCTCACTTGCATGAAGAAGATCAACCCCTTTGGATAAACTTGTTGGAGTCTTCAAGCTGTTGTAGCTTCAGTCCTTCACACAATTCTTTCACTAATTCTCCAATGAATCTTGCTTAACCTTGTTTTCTTAACCTTTTCCATGAGAATTCCCTCAATATATAGGAGAGAATGAATTAGTTACTTGGATAAGAATGATCCCAAAATATCAGGGAATCCAGTACTAGGATAACCATTCGAATGCCATCTCATCCTTCTAGAAGATTCCCTTCTAGAAGCATCGAGAATTCATCTTTTTCCTTGCTTTAGAAAGAGTTCGCACCCTAACAGTTCAACACAGTGCGAACTTCTCGCACCCTGGCTTAAGGCAGCCTGCGAGAATCATGCATTCTCGTAGGAAAATATACTAGTAGCCTGCGAACCTCCTTCAAAAATGATATTTCTGGAAAGAGAAGAAAGTAACTTTTCTCAGGAGAAAGTAACTTTTCTCAGGAGAAAGTTCTTATGAAGAGCCTAAGTACACCATCATCAATACATCATCATGATGACCAAAATCATGGGTAACAGAATGCCCCCCAAAGTATGAGTGTTGGAACCAGTGACAGCCGATAGACTTTGTAAGTTGCATGTGTGTGTCAAGAACCAAGAGCACACCTAATCGGAAACCTGCGAACAACCAAGCATATGGAGAATATCATATATATCAATTCTGAGGTAGGCATTCCCATGCTCAGATCATAGACGGATAACATTGTAGACCTGGGTCATGGCCACTAATCATACACTATGGATCCATGCCATCAAAATATAGCATAGCCACTTAGAATACACTGTGGATCTATGTGAAAAATTTCAAATCAAGATGACATAGCCATGAGACATACACAGTGGATCTATGTGTCACAAATTACACATAATCCATCGCAACCTAGATTACAAATATGATATCCAGGGTCTTCAATTTCGTCGTCCAAAGTACGAATCTAACCATGTGATTACATGTGTTGAAGTCGAACATGGTAGAAACCACTTGATTACCGGTCAATGATGAAACCATTAACAAGTGCGAGGGAAATCACCATTGATGTCAATGACTCCCAAGGTACATAGTACAAACCATCGAGTGTGAATAAATGAGTTGAAGTCGAACATCCAATGAAATCTTTTGATCAGGGGTCAATGATGTAAACCCACTGTCGAAAGCGAGGAAACCTTCCATTGAGGCATGCAAGCTCCAAGGTACCAAATAGTTTCTAAGTCTTGATTCTGGATAATGAGCTGAAGTCAATGGAACAAAAATCGTCACAGGAGGGCCTTGATGTATCCCCCATCAATGACGCAAAATGAGTAACATATTTTGAAGTTGGAACAGAGTATGATGTGAATTGGACTGGACATAGGGAAGGACGACACAGAGAGAATGGATAACTGTAGATGGCCAACTCAATATAGGTTTCATATGGACTTCTCTTGAACCTATGAATGACATGACCAATTATTTGGAAGCATTGACTCAAAGATGACACAGGGAATGACGTTGTAATCAATCGAATGAGAGACAAATGGATTTCCCAACTGGCTTCAAATGATGAATAGGGGGTGTCATGTTCAAGAGAAACACTTACTACCATTCAATATGATGATGAAAACATATCCCTTTCCCAAATTTTCCCCCACCATTTCTGGCAAGTACCTCTTTATTTTTATGCAAGCTTGAGGAGGATAACATATGCTTGTTGATGTAAGCTCATCCTTCGGACGAGTCCCTCGGAGTATGTTTAACAAACCCTAAGAAGGAGTGGTTCGGTGATGCATTCTCGCAGGTGAGCCTTAAGCCACCTGCGAGGTTCTCGCACTATGCCCACAGGGCACCTATGAGAACCGCAAAGCCTAAAAAGTTTTTAAATTTTTAGCCAATGAAAGATATCCAAAGCATGAGAAAAGTTATTAATCCTCTTATTGTGTTCCTTATGCAGATAATTGGCCATCAACATGGTGCTTGAGTGGCACAAAAGGGAACATGAAGAGGACAATACAATGGCCAAAAATCATCCTCCTACCATAGCTGCTTTGAGAGACTGTGGGCTCTTGAAATACTTTCTCATCCCAAGCATGAGGGCCCAGGTCAGAATTTTAGAGTACTTGGTGTGTATGTGGGACCCAGATCAGCAGGTGTTTCGTGTGGGGGTCCACACACTATCCTTAGACATTGAGGAAATTTACTTTTTGAGTGGATTGTCCCGACAAGGGTACTATGTGAGCCTAACCGGTAGTAGAGGTGGTGGGCTACCGATGAGTGAGTATTGTTGCATACACTGTGTTCCCGAGGCTGAAAGAAAGAAAGGAAGGGTAGTGATTTGGGGGGTAAAATATTTGACCCTCCCTACCATCCTATTCACTATAGCTTGGATGGCTGGGAGTTCTGCTCCTCATATGGCATTACAGATTTACTTCCAGTATGCTATTGAGTGTACTGAGCCTCGAGTGTTCAACTGGGCAGATGCAGTGCTACGCAGTATAAAAAAGCAATTGACCAAGTGCAGGCGTGGCAACCTGAAGCAATTCAGGTATGGATATTTACTGGTATCCTTCTTCCTTGAGCGGGTCCCATTACTGAGGCTACAGGTGGAATGGAATTTATCGGCTCCCAGGGATCCATGGATGCTAAGATGGTGTCGGCTCATGGCCCGGCACGTAGCAGGACCGATCATCAAATATGATGATACTTTCTTTGACTGGCTTCAACCACAGATGTTGATGGTTGATGACTACGCTTATGTTGGGCTGGATTTCTGAGGAGATCCGGATTTGGCATTTCCAGAGGATGCTCAGTGGGGAGACCTTGGTAAGAAGTACACACATTTTCTCTTTTTAAATGTTTTTGAATTTTTATCATATTCAAATGTTTTTGTTTTATATGTTCGTCTAAAGACTAATACAAAATAGTTTGTTGATAACACAGGTGTTGGACCTTACAGACCTCCCAACACTTCTCCTATCTAGCGGCAAGGAGAGGTAGCGACAACATCACAGTATGATAAGGATTATCAAGTGGTGGAACAAAATTTAGAGGGCCTGACTGCAAACATTCCAGACATGACTCTGGAAGAGGTTCCACGACGCGATCAACATCATACTGTAGGGGTATCAGCATCTATGAGTCGACTGCTCCGTAGGCTTGCTATAACAGTCATGTGTTACCATGAAAGTCATCCATGATATCACTTTGTAGAAGCTATAAGCTTCAATTTTGACATTTTGGTCTTCGGACAAACTTTTTGTAAAAAACTCTTTTGATTGTTATATATACAGATGGCTTCTACCAGTTTACTTTATATTGTGTGAATTTCGATATGTTTGATTTATAAATGATTCAAATGTTTGTCCAATACATAATTAGCCAATGCATCTGTTAATGCATTTAGACATCTAGGAATATGTTGATATTCAATGTGATCAAAATAACGTTCCAAGAGGCGAATTCGCAAATACACCCGTAACAAAGTAGGACTTCAAATAGAGTAGATATTACTTAACTGTAGTACTACAAGCTGTGAGTCAAGTCGCACAACCAAATGACGAATTTCGAGCGAGATAGCATCAACCAATAATTCAATAACGACGCTATACTCTGCAATGTTGTTGGTCGCACGGCCGAGGCACACACCTCATAAAGATACAAGTTCATTTATTGGGGTATAGATTTCCCATGTAGCAGAAGCAAGGTTCCGAGTACTACGGCTAGCACCATCAGCGAAGCCAATATAGGGTAGCAAAGACTCCGATATCTGGAAATCAAACACAACGTCAAATAAAGGCAGAGACCAGATAATGAAAAAAGAAAACTATAGTAACACACTAAAAGTATGATATATTAAAAATACAAGTACTTGTGCACAGATGATTTATGCATAGTACTTCTTCAAGTACAACCCATTCCTGGGTTCACTCAAAGGGATACCATCATAATCTACCAACTCATACACTCCTTTGTCCAAAACTCGGTGAATAATATAAGGACCTCGCCACATGGGTTCAAATTTCCCAGCTCCTAACACATTTCGATCCTATTCATAAAGAAGAATAAGATCACCTTCGGAGAAAACGTGAGGCTTGACATGCTTGTCGTATTGGGCCTTGACACATTTTTTCTGGGCTTCTATTACTAGAGTGGCGTCACGTCGAGTTTCTTCTAATCGCATAAGATACAATAGACGTTATTCTTCAACAGAAGTGTTGGGTAGGAGTTCAATTGCTAGCTTCAGAGAGGGTATCTCGCATTCTATAGGAAGAATGTCTTCCACACCATAGACTAACCTAAAAGGTGTAAACCCAGTAGTGGACTTGACAGATGTCCGGTACACCCACAATGCCGAAAACAACATTGTGTGCCAACTTGTTTTATGAATTCCTATCATCTGTCGAAGCATAGTTATGAGAATTTTGTTGATTGTTTCGACCTGGCCGTTGGCTTGTGGATAATAGGGTGTTGAGTTATCATGATGAAGACCCAACTTCTCCGTAAGTTCAGAAATCATAAAATTCCTAAAGTGGCTATCGTGATCAGTGACGATAGCTTGGGGAACACCAAAACAAGCTATGACATGATTAAAAATAAACAAGGTTGTGGTCTTTCCAGTATTATCGAATGTTGGCATTGCCTCGGCCCATTTCATAAAGTAATCAACGGCTAAAATGATGTAACCATGCCCCCCGGCTGAGTGAGAGTGACATGTCATGAAATCGATGCCCCATTTCGCAAAAGGAACAACTGAGACCACAGGGTGAAGAGGAGCAGGATGTGACCGAATTTTCTGATTGTAGGTCTGGCAGGCATGGCATTTCTGAATGGCAGTAATGCAGTTGTTAAACAAAGAAGGCCAAAAATACCTTGCGTGTAAGATCTTCTGGGTAGTAGCATACCCATACATATGACCACCACATGCTCCGAAATGGCAGTCATTCAGAGATTTCTCGGCTTCATCGAACATTAGACAACGTCAAAAAATAGAGTCAATTCCCTGACGGTAAAGAGTATCCCCGAGGATAATGTATTGATGAGCTTGATAGCGTATGCGACGTCGTTCAGTACTAGACAAAGAAGGCCAGAAAGTCTGGGTTTGGAGATATATAATGATATCCCCATACCAAAGATCATCAGTGCTAATAAGGAAAAGAGATTCATCGGGTAATGAATCAACTGTTACATTTTCCGTTGTAGAGTGAGGAAAATCGCATATCAACTCAGCAAAAACTAAGGATTTCTTGGACTTGGCACGGTCGAATTCCAAGTCAAACTCCTGGAGTATGACAATCCATTTGGAGTATTTTCTCCCTATCAATTGACGTGTCAAAATATGTTGCATAGGGTTGCAATGAGAAATCACCGTAGTTTTTCGTGAGAGGATATAGTGCCGGAAGCATTGGACATCTTGAACGATAGCCAAGGCTAGTTTTTCAACATGTTGATACTTGATTTCAATTGGTATGAGACTCTGAATCAAGTAGTAAATAACATGTTCATCGTGCTCATCATCCTCTTGGATGAGAACCATGCCAATAGTGTACTCTGAGGCAGCAAGATAAAGGAAATAATCGTGACTGTAATCGGGAGGAAAGAGAAGAGGAGCTCGCGTTAGGGACAACTTCAAAGATTCAAAAGCATTGTTAGCTATGGTATCCCAGACGAACGCTGAATCTTTCTTTAGTAGCCGCGTAAAACCACGAGTGATCTCGGCATAATTAGGGATAAAACGATGAAGAAAGTTTGCTTTCCCCTACAAACTTTACAACTGGTGAAGTGTAGAAGGAGGAGGGAGATTAAGGATCGCCTCAACCTTAATAGGATCCACTCGGATCCCTTGATGTGAAACGATAAAACCTAGAAGACGGTCGGATTCTACGCAAAAAAAACACTTATGAGGATTTAACCATATACGATAGAATCGACAATGAACGAAAATAGCCCGAAGGTGGGTTGGGTGATCAACTCTGCACATAGAATGAGCGGGTAAATAATCCAAATAGGGTTGAACGATATGTTTGATATCATGAAAATCATATGACATACTGCGTTCAAAAGTTGCGCCCGCATTCTTAAGTCCAAAAGGAAATTTTCAATCGGCAAAAGTACCACAAGAACAAATAAAAGCAGTCTTTTGTTGGTCCTCGGGAGCAATGTTAATTTGATAATAGCCAGATAAACCATCCATGAGAGAGAATATTTCACTGTCGGCACAGTCATCGACAATCTGGTCGACGAAAGGGGTTGGAAAGTTGTCCTTGGGACAATCTTTGTTAATATCCTTATAATTAACACATACACGAATACTGCCACCTTTCTTTTCAATCGGGACAGGATTGGAAACCCATTCTATAAGAGCCATTGGATAGATAAAGCCAGCTTTCAGAAGTTTCTCAACTTCGAGCTTAATAGCAGCCGCTTTACGTGGGTGAACTAGACAAAGGCGTTGCCAGACGGGTTTAGCGTAGGGGTATGTCTTTATCTCATGTACAACAATTGCAGGGTTGATACCTGGTATCTCTTCGTAGCTCCAGGTGAAGATGTCACGAAATTCTTTGAATAGAGACGTATAAGTGACTATTTCGTCAGCAGAACACGAAGCACCAATATGGACAGTCTCAACAATCCTAGTTTTAATGGATATGTCAATGGGAATTATGGGCAAGATATTACTTAAGTTCCCTTCAAAAAACACATCGTGTGTAGTAGCGGGAACTATCGAGATGACAAGAACAGTCAACGGAGTCGAAATCTATTGATAATTCTCAAGAGTGTGTTGTTCCAGAAAAAGTATGGAACAATGATGCCCATCATCCCAAGGGGTGTCCTCCATGACAGACATGATCATCTTGTCAGTGGGAAAAATAACACTAAAAGGATCAGGAGACAACTCATCAAGAGAGGGGGTTGAAGGTGTTTCCGATTGAATGGCCTGATAAGCGAATTCAACCGGACTTAACAGCATGGTGTCGCTGAAACGAAGATGATCTCCAGGGTTAGGGACAATCCAAGGGTCATGAGACGCTGGAAGTTCGTGAGGCACAGTGGAAATCATGTTGATAGAAGCAACTGACGGGCATGGAACATCGGGCAGTGGAATGGGAAAGATACCCATTAACGAGGTGTCTTTTAAAAGGCCTACACCGATATTCTCATAACCCGGTGGGGTTTTAGCAATAAACGTCACATTGCCAGTATGGGTATCAGAATTGAAGAAGGCAAGTTGATCAATGGTAACAACCTTTCCTTGATGAGGAAAACGTACTACATGGAAAAGTGTTGACACAACGGCACGCATGGAATCAATCCAGCTACATCGAAGTAAAATATTATAATCAAGGGGGGCGTCGAAGACTTCCACTTAAACTTGGATCGTTTTACCTTCTAACGTGATAGGCAATGAAGAGAGAACACTGTAGGGCTTAAAATCAGAGCCATTGAAGGCTTTAAGAGTGTTCTGGGATTCATTCAAAGGAGGAGAGCCAATGGCTTTCCAACAAGCAAGAGACATAACACAAGTCGAGGCACCCTCATCGATAACAGTTCAGCAGATGTTCTTGTCAGAAAAAACAACCTGTATATGGAACACAAGTTGAGGGGGTAACCTTGGAATGTGATCATCCAAGTCAAAGACTATTAAATTTGTATCTGTCGGGTCAATTCCACATATAGCTTTCAATAGTGCCTTCCTTTGTGCAGGAAAAGACTGAAGGACTTCAAGGGATGACATCGCTGAAGGTGCCTAGGCCAGATCTTCAACAATGCTGTAGTTCTAGGCCGCACAAGCATGAGGATTGAAAGCCAAATTTCGAATGACACCCTTATGGGGGGGGTCACATAACTGTGTCGAGGCTCAGTCGTTCAAGATGAAGAGGACCATTGGTAGGTGGAGTTGCTAGAGAGGGTTGTACCAAAGAAGGAGGTAAATCGTCAACCTTCTCCTTAGATGGAGAATAATCTTTGGCTCAAGTCATGAGCACAAAGTTGTTCTGCTTAGAATCACCAGTACACATCAAAACATATGATGTCATAGAAGAAGACGGTTGATCGTGAATGACCAACTGAGCTTGTTGTTGAGACAGGAAGGGTTGGGACAAGACAGCTGGTGCAGGTGGTTTTGGAGCCCCCTGAAGGAACTTAGTGACTTCGGCACATCGTGGACAATCCTTTGTGTAGTGATCATCACCATAGATAAGGCAAGGATATCGGGGTTTGCGCTTATTCCGGTCCTCAACAAGAGTAGTTTTAGGTTGCTCTGTTTGATTATTATGTTTTCCCTCCTTATTCTTACCTCTCCCCTTTTTAGATTTGTTTTTACCGAATGGGGTAGATTGAACAACGTTTACCTCAGAAGTTTTGCTGGTGGGAGTGGAAGGAGATGGAGCATTTTGAACATTAGAAGAAGAATATTTAGGGTTTGTGCTTGAAACAGAATATGATTGAGCGTGGGCAGTACCAATCACACCACCAACTGCATGCGAGGCAGCTGGAGTAGTTGAAGTGTTGGAAGCATTAGGACGAGGTAACTCAGGTAGTAAATCATAAAGTTTTCCCATTTGCGAATAAACAAGATCAAGATACTAAGCATGAATTATAGCCTGCTCTTCTATGACAACGCCACCTATGGAAATGTCTTTACCAATTTCGTTCACAAATGATTTTGTAAACCATTATGCCAGTAACTGATCAGGGAGTTCAAGTTTAATGAGACATCGTCTCCTTCTCCACTCATGGATGTGATCAGATATATGAGTACCTTTAGTCTGTTTGAAGGAAGTCAAAATCTCAGTCCTAGTATCATAACGGATCGGTAACTGGTAATGCGTAAGGAAAGCCATAGCTAGGGTATTGAAGTCAGAGAAGAAACCTCGGGGCAATTCAATATACCACTTCGCAGCAGAACCAGTAAGGGTTCATTGAAAAAGACGTAAATGAATAGAGTCATCCATCAACAAGTTGGTTGAACACCATAGGTGAAAAGTCATAACATGATTGTTGGGGTCCTCTCCCACTTTGTCGTCAAATTTAGGAATGTCCGAAGGAAGCTTGACTGGCATAGTAGGAAATTGGGGAGAGTGACGAATAGGATCATTTAAAATCCTAGACAAATATGGCAAATCTAAAGTAGCGAGAAAAGGTAACTTTCGATTCACCTGTGGGTATTGGTGGCTTTGGGGTGGAAGTCCTGTAGGCAAACCAGTAGGACCGTAAGTAGTCTGCACATTATGAGAAGATCCAGGCAGATTCAGTGGTGGCTGGAGAGGATAGTAACTCGAGGAATTGTAACCTTGAGTGGGGACATGAGTTTGAGCATTCGTACCCCAAATAGGATTGGGTATACTTGGATATGGTTGGCCTATAGTAGGGACAGGCTACTGCCCCCCAGTCATTTGAGGAAGATTTTGTATCATTTGATTCCAATACTAGGACAAAGAGGGAGGTATATTTTGTCGAAAAGGTGGGGTTGGTCCCCCTATCATAGGTGGAGTTCCAACCAGATGTTGTGTCGCAAGTGAAGGTTGCATAGTATTTGGAAAGTGTCTGGTAAGAGGAAGTGGAAACGTACCACCTTGTCCACCAATGGGAATCTGCAAGTTTGGTGTAATGGACGGGATAGTGCCACTAGGATTAGGATTGCCAAAAGTAAATTGAGGGAGTGTCAGAATAAAACTAGGAATAGGGTGCCCAAGAAGAGAAGGACCACCTGGAGAACCGGCTGGGGTTTGCGGAGGTGTTGGAATAGAATTATTCAACAAAGCATTCAACGCATGGTATCCGGGTGGTAGTGTTGGAGTGACATTGGGAGTTCGTTGGGTGTTTATAGGAGGAAGACCAGCTGCAGTGAACCTGGTTGGGACACTTATAGTATTTGCAAGATGGGCCATTTCGGCAGGGACAGTAAAGTGATAAGCAGTAGTCAATGGTACTGTCTCTAGGTTAGAGATTTCAGAAATCATAGGTGGATTAATCTCAGAAATCACAGGGGAACCTGGACCAAAAAGGTCTCATTGGAAAACACCTGTAGACCAAAAAGGATCTTGACCTTCTATGTCAGGAAAAGTCCCAACGGGTGATCCAGAAGAGGTAACAACTAATTCTCCGGAATAATTTAGTCATCTAAAAGGGCACTGAGAATCACTAGGAAGTAAAAAATCCTCTCGAGTATTTGTAATTCGAAAACGTTCTAGAGAGTTAGTTCATTCCACTTGTGGTGTGGTGACGACTGTGGCTTCACTCAGCGTTAGAGAGCCTCTAGGTGTGCTTGTGGGCAAGGGTTGTGAATCTTCCAGATGCTCTGGAGATAAACCCTACATTCTACGTGAACAATGTGGAGGAGCTATTATAAATGGGTGACAAACTTTGCAAATAAAATCCTATGGTCAACTTCAAGAAAAAAACAACACGCGCTAGTAAACTAAATCTAGGAAGCAATCACCAGGCAAACAAGACCTTCTAATTTCGAAGCCACTAGTTGGTGATGAAATCCAACGTTGCAACAATGAGACGAGAAGGGGCGGAGCTAGGGTGGAAAAGTTATGCTGACGACCTGCTTAACGGACTTACACCCTGGTGCAATCTCCCACACATAATCGTGGGTATACCCTCGAAGGAGCCCGAGTGAGTTTGGTCAACGTCAATTCCAGGTACCATGAAGACTTTCCCCTCCACAGTCACCTTGGGTAAGAACCTAGAAAGATAGGCCACTAAGGTCACCATGAACAACAATAAATCTTGGGGGAATAGTCAACAGTCCGATCCACACACAAGGGCAGGGTATCTAGCCTGCAATCAACTCAAAAGGCTTCCACTCATCATTTTGGGTATACCTCCGAGTGATCCCCATAATATGTGCAATCTCTACACTGATATCAACAAAGCAGGGTGAGTAACTCTGCCAATATCAATGCAACCTAGTGTTTGACCCTTGTGTGGGAAGGGCTTCCCAGGACAAGATGTTGCAAATGGAATTTAACACTCCCTAACACAAGATGTTGCAAATGGAATTTAACACTCCCTAACACAAGATGCTATTGTGTGTTTTGTGCTTTTGGAGAGTGTATCTCTCTTCCTACTCCAAAGCGCTAGCCTAGCTAAATGTTGGTGTAATAGAGCCCTAGAAAAGAGTTACTAGATAAATTTTATAATTATGCAGTGTTATTAAGAGCTGTTGTTTACTCAAAGGTAACGGAAATGAAACTTATGTTGTATGACTCTGAACCAACAATGCAAGGATGAGAATGAAATATATCACTTTTCTTTCAATGAATCCTATGTATGGGAGAGAGAAAGTTTTCTAGATCAACCTTGAACTACAATGCAAAATTTCCTTGAAAATGAAAATGAAAAAAATCACTTATCAAATGACAACTCTCTATCGTGTATTTTTTTTAAATACTTCAACAATCTCAATAATTTGATTTTCAATGTCTTCTAAAACGAAAAGAATTTTTTGAAAGAAAAACTTTGTGTTCACTTTTCAAAAAGGACCCACACTATGGCAGTGAGAGTACAGAAAATCAAAAACCGAATGAACAAGCAATGACAAACTCAATCAACTCTTTCAATGAATGCAAAAATAAAGAGCAAACCAAAGTAGACTTCTCAATGCAAATGAAAATGATATTTCAAACCAATAAGCAAATGAGAAAAACCAAACACTCAACTTCCAACCAATCACTAGTTCTTAACTAATCAAACATACTCAGATTCTGAAGTCAGAGAGAATAGTTTTGCCAAGAAAAGTCAAGAAATGAAAGTCAAGACACAAAATGACAAGAAAAGCCTTGGAACCCTAAGACTGTTCAGGCACACAAACAAAGGCAAGAAATATATCAATCAATGGTCCAAGAAACTCATAAAAGGCAATCAAACTGATCTGGGCAGTTGAAAAAACCAAAACTCAAATCCAAATTCTTGACAAAATGAGTTTGCAGGCAAGCAGTATTAGACAGTGTGAGAATCACTGATTCTCGCAGGTGACCCTTGAGCAGGGTGCGAGAACCTCGCACTGAAACCTAAAGGTAGAGTGAAAACTCTACCTATTCTCGCAGGCTACAATGAAGTACAGTGCGAGAATGCCTGAACATAGTCAAAATTTTGAAAAATGAAGAAAAATTGAAAAAGGCTTCTGGACCTAGAGGGTCTATCAGGATATCTTGAAGACTCAAAGATTGATAGGATAGGAGAAAAGTGAAACCAAAGAAAATGGCCACAGAAAAATATCAAAATCCACAAATAAAATGGGATCTCTCCCCAGCGGAGTCGCCAATTTTGTTATTGGATAAATCCGTAGGTGCGGACACTAACCGATCTCCCTAGATCCACCTAGATCTAGAACAAAGCAAGATGGAACATGACTCTTTCCCTATATTTTTGACCATTGAATTAAATAGGAGGAAAGATCATATGACATACCTTATTATCACTTCCTATGGTCTTTTTTCTCCTGCTTCGCTCCAGTGCTCTTGTGTAGTCAATGCCAAGACATCACAAACCAACCAAAGGAAAGAAAGCACAATCTATTCAACAATCAATTTATGTATATGATCAAGGAATTATACAATAAAGTAGAAATAGCTTTATGGGAAAGGGACATATTACTATATCATATTAATGGAAAGTAAAGATTACAACCTGAGCCTTGATGTTGCAAACTTCCTTTCGATGGCCCTTGGCTCTAACACACACACTTGCTCACTTGCATGAAGAAGATCAACCCCTTTGGATAAACTTGTTGGTGTCTTCAAGTTGTTGTAGCTTCAGTCCTTTACACAAATCTTTCACTAATTCTCCAATGAATCTTGCTTAACCTTGTTTGATTAACCTTTTCCATGAGAATTCCCTTAATATATAGGAGAGAATGAATTAGTTACTTGGATAAGAATGATCCCAAAATATCAGGGAATCCAATACTAGGATAACCATTCGAATGCCATCTCATCCTTCTAGAAGCATCGAGAATTCATCTTTTTACTTGCTTTAGAAAGAGTTCACACCCTATCAGTTCAACACAGTGCGAACTTCTCGTACCCTGGCTTAAGGAAGCTTGCGAGAATCATGCATTCTCACAGGCAAATATACTAGTAGCCTGCGAACCTCCTTCAAAAATGATATTTTTGACCATTGAATTAAATAGGAGGAAAGATCATATGACATACCTTATTA
>CBVK0102007517.1:0-10661 GCA_900067695.1 Picea abies
GAGCCTAAGTACACCATCATAAATACATCAACATGATGACCAAAATCACGGGTAACATTCCCTCTCGTGCGCCTCTCTTCATGTCTATAATCTCATTTGATAATTTCTTAACCATGCGTTTCATATCCTCTATATCCCCATTACCTTTGAGTGTGCTCGGTTGGTTTCCCTGATGGTCTAGTTAAAAGGAGTCCTCTCCTAGGAGGGGGTTGGGTCTCTCTTTTCACTAAATAAGCCTTCCCTTCCTTACATCCTTTCATATGGAAATCTATCGTCTTGGCTTATCCAAAATTTTCTACAAGGGTTTGCTTAGCGGATCTTTTCACAAACATAGAAATAGAAGCCGAAAGCGCATTAGCATAAACCTCAATTTGTAATTCTTGAGTTGGTTTTGCTGCGGGCTGGAATTTGTTTAAAATGGTCGTGAATCTTTGACTCAAATCTTTGGCCCTCTCTTTTGGGGTCATGGTGGCTATGAACAACTCAGCCATCAGGGCTCCTATAGTAGTTTCTTCCACAAATTTGTCTAAAAAATCTTTTTGGAACTTAGTCCAGTTGGTTATAGATCCTACTGGAAAATTAAAATACCATGTAGAAGATGAATTTGCAAACATGTAGGGAAAAATTCTGCAGACTACGTCTTCATGTTGAACGTTCATTAGCCTGATCACAAGTATGAATTTCTTGATATGATCTTCAGGTAAACCTGAAGTCTCGGGATCATACTTGGGGAGCAAATTTTCTGGGTGTTGAGGAAGATTATGTAATCTCCCAAGGATGGCCACGACGTCTCCAGACAACCAAGGTTGGTTGTCTTGGAGTGGGATTTCCCTCTCCTCCCCATGATCATTATTACCTTCCATATCTTTGGAATCTGAGTTGATCTCCTCTTCTTCCAAAAAATTGTTTGGCTCAGAGATTTTGTCGGCTGGTGTTTTGGGTATTAGATCAAGAGGTTCTTGGATTTCAGTAATCACAAAATCTATCAAGTCTTCTACGGAGTGTATGAAAAATTCTTCGGAAGTACTAACCACTGGTATTCTTTGTTGTTTTCTTCAAGGAAGGATATGATCTAAGGACAACGTGTCAATTTGTCGGGCGTAGGCTCTAGTGATTCTCCGGAACTGATTCACTTCCTCGTGAGGAAGGGCTTAAGGTATTTCAGGGTGAAAAGGTTCTTCCTCGGGTTGGGGTGAGTTACCCACTTTGGGAGTACTCGGTAAGTGTGGGTTGTATGTTGAATAACTAGCCATGCATGTTGACCGTTACGAATCTATAGGTTGTTTGAAATATTTTTTAAATTATATACTCAACCATTCATTCTCAAGCCCTCCTTCTAGTGCCAATTATGTTGATGGGACTTAAATCCCTTGACTCAATAGCAGGAACCAAACCTGCCACTGAGGCCCAATTAGACTCTACAGCATTTAAGATGGAATGGTTTTCCAGATCTTGCTATCTATCCAATTTATCGATGGGATTTATGTTTTCTTGTGAAGGCTCTTCCTTCAGTTAAGATGATTTTTTTTCTATACTTCTCTTGGGTGGGGCTGTTATGAGAGATGCAAGACAGTATAAACCAACTTGAAAATAACAAGACAAAGTTTTAATGATTGGTAAGAGGTCGAGCTTGGGATAACCCACTTCTCAAACATGCAGACAGTGATTCTATGCCAAAGGTCCTAGTATTAATACATTAACCAAATGAGCATCCAATTAATGTCTGAGAAAACTAATTAACATAAAGAAAACACATATGTAATCAAGATCACGGTAAGAAAAATAATTCATCTACCATAACATTCATCACATAAAAACAAAACGATTTTATGTTCAAAACATTGCACCATGTAACTTGACAACATAATTAATTGCTCTTACTCATTTACTACATCATTCTTGGAACATGATAGGAAGTAATTCTTCTCCAACTCCAATCACATACATCTGATGAAAATAGCTTGTCTTTGGTCCAGAAGGACTTCCCAGTTTATAGCAGTCTCAAAATAGTTATCAACAACAAAAAAAGAAAGAGTTCTTACAATATCCATCAACCCTTGACTAATTGGTTGATGTCCTTATTTATAATATTAAATTCAACCCAAATTAACGGCTAAGTACATTTTGAACCAAACAAAAATTGACATGCGGCATTATCATCTAATAGTTTCTTCAACAATCCACCCAAGATGTTCCTTGAAAAGGGTAACTCCTTTTATATTCAGACCAAATGATAAATAGTTCTTCACAAGTCTTGCCCCATGGTAATCTGTGTTGTTCCATTGGAGCTGCATATATCCCCCTGATGTTCACTTCATGTGCCCGGTACTTTGTTAAACTGAAGTTCAATTGTTGAAGCATGGTTCAGGCTCTGATCGGATGTTCTGTGAACTATTGTACTTGACCTGGCTTTGCATCGGTTATCTTTGTGAACTCTTCGATCGAAAGTAAGTCCTATTCAGCATATAACTTGACCACTTCACTCAGGTCGATAAACTTATCGGGGGTGTCGAACTCAGGTAGCCCGATGTACTTCATTATTTTATTGATTTTATCCCAGTGCTTCTGGCATCTAGTCCATTGTCCTTGGATTTTTTTGTGTGGGTATCGAGACATTTTAGCCCAGTATTCAACTAATCTCTTCATGCAATTGAGACTACTTTTACCCATAAGACGAATGCCATGTTATTCCTTATCTCGGCCCCACTAGACTGCCTCAATGTATTTGAGCCTTTCCACTGCCTTCTACGCTTTCTCATACCATTGCTCCATCTCCTTACATGTCACGAATTCCATGAGAGTGTCCTCCTGGAATTTGGTTATATTCGAGATTAATAGGTGCCTTTCTTTCTTGAACTCATTGTAAACTCTATCGAACTCATCGTAAACTCTATCGAACTCATCTTTTAGATACACAATGGTCTGCATAGCACCCTTATAGTATTCGACAAGATGGCGCAGGTGTTCGAGCTCCTTCAGGGTGTCAGCCAATTCCTTTTCATCCATCCTGGCTCTATCTTGGGAAGCATCTAAAAGGGATTTTCCTACGCCGATTAGTTCACATGCATGGTTGTCTGCAGTGTTGATTAATTTCTCCTCTATGGTAATCAAGATGGATTAATCCAAAGTGATCCTTCACTTCTTTGCACTCCTTTGAACTATGGCCTTCCTCTTTTGATCGTAGAAGATCGCATATATGTATGCTACCTCATCTACCGGCTCTGATATCTATTGATCACCCCATGCAAGGTTGTCTCCTAGGCTACCCATGTTGTATATATGTTCAAGAGTGGGCTCTCGAACCTCATCATTTTGTCTTGTGGGTCTGACCTCTATTTATCGCTCGTCGGGGATTTGGATATTGGGCAGAATAGAGATGTCGGGTACATGTTTGTTGCTTACTTGTCCGTCAACTGTAGAACTTCCAATTTCCTTTTGTGATGATCCTTTCTCAGTATCCTCTAGTTAAGGTTGATCATTTGGATTCTCTTTAGTTTTCGGCTTTTCAGGTTTTGTTTCCTTTTGTGAGACCTGCTTGTCTTGAACCTCAGGCTCAGGGGAAGGGGTTTTCTTGGGAACTTCTTCCTCTTGGACCCACACTGGGGTGTCATGATCGGGCTCTGAACTCTCGTCGTCACTGTATATATTTATAAGTGTTCTCAATGGATTGGGTTCTTGTGTTTCTATTGACAGCCGACCTATTTTTGGTTGAGCCACCCCTCCTTCCAATGGATCGATCAACGATGTTGTAGATTCAGGGTTGCCTAACCCATTGGTGTTATCAAGAACTATGGAACTAGGATCTCTTGACTCTATCGGGATGCTTTGGATGGTAGTTGAAATCATAGGTCTTATGATAAGGTACAGGTCATCTTGCATCCACTTCATTAGTAGCTAAGTTTGTTGGCATAAAAGTGCGCCCCTCTTGTGTATTTTGATCTTCAGGGAGATCCCTGATTTGTGTCAAGGATTTCTGATGAGCTCCTGCAGCCTCAACTTCTTCCTGGGGATCACTTATTCCTTCCTCCAATTCATATGCTACTACTCCTGTCAGGCGTCGACCAATTTCTTGAGTTGCCTGCTCCAAATACATTTCCTTCTCTTCGTAGTTCATAGCTTTAAACCTGGTTCCTCAAGGATCAACCTTCTTGGCTTCCACCTCATCCCAGTCTTGATCGTTTTCAGTGAAAATTTCATCTTCGAACAGGTCATGGGCATAAGGCCAACAAGATGATACATGCGACGCATGTTGTAGAACAAGGCCCTTGGGATCATGTTTGCGGAATCTGACATTTTGGAACCAAAATTACAATTGATGTAGCCCAAGTTTCTTAGCATGCACAGTGTCTTTGACCATGTAGAAGCTAATATGAAACCCATACGGTATTAAAGCCCTCTTCTTGTCTTTTACTAAAGTTGTGTTGTATCCTTGTAGAATGGTTTGATAGAAAATGTCCCCTAACACTAACCGGTTGGGAATATAAATGGGTAATAAGTGGGGTGCCCCTGTGATGCCAAAAACCCTGATGTAGGTTTTTCTTTCATCTAAGTACCAGTGACCAATTTTGGATATAACCTTCTTTGCTTCATCTGACAGCCTAGGGCATTCTTTCCTGAAGAGAAAAAAATAAATGCGTGCAATAAAATGATGAAAGATAACAACATAGGATTTATTGTACTTGTTTTCCCATAAGATGTTGAAGTATACATTGACCATGAGCTCTGAAGAGTGCCAATTCAGGTTCATCCTAGAGAAAGCGTTCTTGGCACAGATGGTGTCCAGTAGATACGAGGCCATGTAGAAGGCAGGGGTATCTCCCTCCTTCAGCACCTAAGCCTATCTTATGCAGGTGCTCAGCTGTTTGGAGATGATGGAATCCCAATTGAAACCTGTGCCTAAAATGTCAACTGTAAAAGCCAGAGGCATCCAAGATTATGAAAATCAGGAGTAGTCCTTCTCCCCATGTAACTTGCAGAGTAGAGCCATGAGATATATGTATGGTTCCTTGAGATTGGTTGTTGGGTACCAGCCAACAGTCCTGTTCATGAATTTTTTTTCTTCCCTCCACCAAGATGCCATCATTTTGTTGGTATTGTGTGATGCATAGAAACTCGGGACAAAATCAATGCTCAATTTTAGCTCAGAGTCCTTGAGCTTGTAGTAACTCTGAACTTCTGATGGCAAGAAAACCCCGACGCATTCACCATTAGCATCATTAATCATACATTTTTGTGCATCAGTGTGGTCAATAAGCCACTTCAGGATCTCAATGCAAGGAAAGACCGGAGATCATCTTGCCACCATGTGCAAATAATCCCTACAAATATTTGGGAGGACATCATCATCAAGCTTCCTTGTCTCAAGTTTGTTGTGTGGGGTATATTAGAGGGGTTCTTCCATCTTGATTTTCTTGAACACTTCTTCCCAGTGAGGAAAGTATGTCTTGGCTCCAATACTCACCTTTGTATCTCCAAACATTGAGTGCTAGAAAAAGGGATCCTTTGTGATCGTCTTAATGATAGACACCGGCTTGGGAGGGAACTATAATTGTCTTGCAACTGCTGAAGAGGAGCCCTCTCCTACTTATGATTCTTGTAGCTTTGGCGCTCTTGGTGATTTCCTGGTGGAAGGATTCTTTGGAGGCATTGTCCCTGCAATTAAAACCCCCCATTTAAAAATGTATACAGAGCAGCGTTGGGTGAGAAGTAGAACACATAAAATGGAGCATAAAACCATTAAGTTGACTCATACCTGTAATGCTTGCTAAAATAACTGTTTAATACTCACTAGAATTTGGATTCTTCCTCCAGGTTGTTAGCTTCGCTCTTCTGTCTGTTTTGAATTTCTTGTTGTGCAGAATGGAATCACACACAATGGCTCAAAAAGGATATAACTGGGGAGATACTATCAGTGATATCAATTAGTTAATACAAGTAATGAATGTCGATTCAAAATAAACCACTCTTGTATTTATGCATATAAATATTGACTGGTTGACGGTGGAGGTGCGGATGAAGATGCATTGTATCGATGAGTTTAATGGTTCTTTTTTATTCACGCACGAGTTAGTAACTAATGTGCAATCCACGAATTAACTAATAATTGTAAGTGCAGCATACCTAACACATTTAGGAGTTAACATCTCTCGTTGCATCACGTCACCTGGTGAATGGATCAGGGGTCCGCTAGTATCTATGTGTACTCTCGATACTATCCTTTTGAGAAAAATTTCGACGCCGATGATATCTAGGATTGGTGTTCGGGAGAAAGTTCAGGTGCACATTTTATCAATGGGTCATAAACTTTTGTCTTCAAAAATGTTTCAGGAGTCGACAGTCAGCGAAGTCATTATTATATTTGTGCGGCACTTACTATTATACTTATCTACCGAAGATGAATGAATCGATCTTTGGAAAAGTTCCTACTGAGGCTTATTTGCATAAAGAAAATCTTTCATCGGTTGACGTCGATGAATGTCGACACTCGGCTACTTTGACTTCTCAAATAATTTTTCCATCTTTAACTTTTACCGATGTTGAACTTCAAGTAGTTGTTAAATCCCTTTTAAAGTTAAGATGACTCTTTGTTGTACGTTTAAGCAAAATTTACTTAATTCAAACATGAAACACATAAGATAAGCGAAAGTATCAGTTTCATACGTGAGATCGGAAGAGCGGTTCAGCAGGAATGCCGAGACCGATCTCGTTGAACTTCAAGTAGTTGTTAAATCCCTTTTAAAGTTAAGATGACTCTTTGTTGTACGTTTAAGCAAAATTTACTTAATTCAAACATGAAACACATAAGATAAGCGAAAGTATCAGTTTCATACTGAAGCAAAAACAATCAAAATGTAAAATATCGGGTGGTACCGAAAAGGAAATGGTCACAAACCTTTTAGGGTGTGTTGAGTGCTCAACAAGATGTTCCTTCTATTATCACATGAACTTGTCAGAGTCTTGTGGGTTTCTGGTTTCTACCTAAGTCTATAATTTTTCCTTGTATCTCTCCTTTTCACAGACCAAATCTTAAGTTTTCCCCCCTTCAGTTTGTAAATCTTTCTCGGTTTTCCCTTGTTCATTTGAACAACCTGTTTTTACTTGTTTCGTTACCTGAGAAGTCTTGGACCTAATATTTTCTATTTTCTCTAAGTTTGATGCTTTCCTCTTTGTCTCAGTCACTTGTCCCTTGTCTCTCTGAGCCCCCAATCAGTTGTCCAAGTCTTTGTTTATACAGGTCGCAACCGCGGGCTCAAGGTGCAACACTTAGAGAGACCCATTCCAGACTCGAATCAAGCAAACAGGTGATTTTAGTTCCCAATGGCTAGGATTCCATGTGGAGTTTAGATCGACAGTTCGGGGGTGTTCGTAATCCAAAATTTTCTCAAATATTAACACTAGAGAACAAGCTCGAGATCAACGGTCAAGCAAATATTAAGTATGGGTTGTGGATCTTATTGGGAGAGATCAATGGTGGAATATTATCGTAGGAATCAGGAGTTCGAAATGTTGTTAAAGTTGTTCGTCAAAGGTCCAAATTCCCAAAACCTGAAATTAGCATGGGCTATCCAATCCAGCAGGATGCGTGGTGCCAGATCCGAGCTGCGGAGAAAGCCATTTCGGGAAAACTGAAGTGAGGGATGCGCAAAGTCATGAAGCACCTACGAATTGGGCCCATGGTCATATGGAAAGTGGGTCCATAAATAAAGGTGAGTGCTCATCACGTACCTAACACATTCAGGAGTTAACACGTCTCGTCACGTCACGTCACCTAGTGAATGGATTAGGGGTCCGCTAGTCTCTGTGTGTACTCCCGATACTATCCTTTTGAGAAAAATTTAAACGACGATGATATCTGGGATTGGTGTTCAGGAGGAAGTTCAGGTGTGCATTTTATCAGCGGGTCATAAAATTTTGTCTTCGTAAATGTTTCGGGAGTTGGTGGTCGGTGAAGACATTATTATATTTGTGCGACACTTACTATTATACTTATTTGTCAAAGCCGAATGAATCGGTCTTCGACAAAGTCCCTGCTGAGGCTTATTCACATAAAGAAAATCTTTCATCGGCTGACGTCGATGAATGTTGACACTCAGCTACTTTGACTTCTCAAATGATTTTTTCATCTTTAACTTTTACCAATGTTGAACTTCAAGTAGTTGCTAAATCCCTTTTAAAGTTAAGATGACTCTTTGTTGTATGTTTAAGCAAACTTTACTTAATTCAAACATGAAACACATAAGATAAGCGAAAGTATCAGTTTCATATCGAAGCAAAAACAATCAAAATGTAAAATATCGGGTGGTACCCAAAAGGAAATGGTCACAGAACTTTTAGGGTGTGTTGAGTGCTCAACAAGATGTTCCTTGTATTATCACATGAACTTGTCAGAGTCTTGTGGGTTTTTGGTTTCTACCTAAGTCTGTAATTTTTCCTTGTATCTCTCCTTTTCACAGACCAAATCTTAAGTTTTCCCCCCTTCGGCTTGTAAATCTTTCTCTATTTTCCCTTGTTCATTTGAACAAACTGTTTTTACTTGTTTCGTTACCTGAGAAGTCTCAAACCTAATATTTTCTATTTTCTCTAAGTTTGATGCTTTCCTCCTTGTCTCAGTCACTCGTCCCTTGTCTCTCTGATCCCCCAACCATTCATCCAAGTCTTTGTTTATACAGGTCGCAACCACGGGCTCAAGGTGCAACACTCAGAGCGACCCATTCCAGACTCGAATCAAGAAAACAGGTGATTTCAGCTCCCAATGGCTGGGATTCCATGTGGAGTTCAGATTGACAGTTCGGGGGTGTTTGTAATCCAAAATTTTCTCAAATATTAACACTAGAGAAAAATCCCGAGATCAAAGGTCGAGCAAATATTAAATATGGGTCGTGGATCTTATTGGGAGAGATCAACGGTGGAATATTATCATGGGAATTGGGAGTTTAAAATGTTGTTAAAGTTGTTCATCAAAGGTCCAAATTCCCAAAGCCTAAAATTAGCATGGGTTATTAGATCCAATAGGACGCATGGCGCTAGATCCGAGCTGCGAAGAAAGCCATTTCAGGAAAACTGAAGTGAGGGACGCACGAAGTCACAAAACACCCAGGAATTAGGCACATGGTCATATGGAAAGTGGGTCCATAAATAAAGGTGAGAAATCATCACGTGGAGCTGGTAGCTCGTGGTTCCAAGGAATAAATCACAGTCGTCAAATGCAAAGAAAATCCAGTCGTCATTCTGAGTCAGGTGATTTCGTCAAAGCGAGCATCGAGAAGTCTGTGGTCTAGTGTTGTGAAAATATCCAAAGAGTGAAATCCTGAAGCACCTTTGGAGCTAAGCCTAGGGTCATAACCCGAGCTCACATGAAAGGCAGACTTAGGAAAAGAGGCCAGCACCCATTGCATAAAGATGGTCATTTCAAAGTTCTAAAGAAGCAATCGTAGTTTTCAATTGTGAAGCAGATATGACCATCAGTGTGATAAGCGATTTCTCCAATCGGGCATCTAGAAATATGTAGTTGAGTAATGTAAATATCTCCAAAAATTGAAGTCTCGAAGTGCCTTTAGAGATGAGTGTCGAGTCATGGCATGAGGTCACATGCAGGAAATGCAGTGGAGAAAAAGCTGGCATCGGAAGCCTTGGTATCACAAAGGAAAGGGTTCATATTTCACGACATCTGCATCAAAGGCTGAAAAATAGCTATGTTAGTCACAGAGTGATATTATCATGGTTTCAAGGCATCAGGTTGACTTGAAGAGCCGCTAGCAGCACATGGCAGATCCCTAGGCATTAAGCCTCGTCCTAATCCCGATGAAGGTAGTTAATGAAAAAAAGAGTGGTGGTTGAAACCTCGGCTCACTCCATAAATGGAAGGTATGGAAGGTTCGACTGTGGAGACTGAACCGTCAACCCATGGTACTCCTGTGAGCATATTTTCCTACAAAACCCATCCTGATCTAAGCTCGCGTCTGACATAAGAATGCCTACACAGTCTGATAGAGAAGACGCACATAGAAAGCCTTGAATGTAGGAGCTCGATCATGCTCCTGGTAGTGGTGAATTGTTCTGAGTATAAATAATTAGTTTTGATATTTTGTTAAGGTCATCAACTGGTTGAGTGGAGCTCTCTGTTTTTAATGTTTTGATGCCATAATTGTTATCTGGTTATGTATCAAATTTGAGACTTTCATGTTAATAGAATTCATCTCCTTTTCATCTCTCTATAAAAAACTGTGTTAAAACAATCGGGCATGGAGGATCCAGTCTAGGGTCGTTATGCTGTTAGGATCCAGTTTTTGTCGGCTCCCTTGTTATCATTTTTCCTCTTGCACTAAATGGCTCGACCATGGAGGATCCAGTCGAGTTGTTGTATCTGCATTGTGATGTAGCTTCGATCATTGTGTTGTTGTTACTATGTTGTTTGGACATATTTCAGTGTCTAAATCTTGAGTTGAAGAGTGATCTTGAGTCTAATTTTTTCTTCTTCAAGCTACTTGAAAGACTGATGCCCATAGCAGTCTTGTTCACCTTTCTCACTAAGTCTTCCCTATGCTCACAATTAAAGTAAATTCACTGACTGAATTTAATGTGGCCCTCACTTCCTTGTGCATTTCTTGTCCATTTTTGTGTTGAACATCATTCATATTTTGAGTTTTGTCCATTGACCTCCA
>CBVK0102007540.1:0-10421 GCA_900067695.1 Picea abies
AAACCATCCTTGAGGTGTATGGGTGAGAAAAACTTGGATCTTTGCAAAAATAGTGCCTCTCTGCCCTGTCTATGCTTTTGATGGCTAAGAGAGGTAATATACGAGCTTGCTAGCCACCGAAAGCTCTGCTTTCAGTGGCTAATGAACAGTTAAAATGTTCACCTAAGCTACCGAAAGTTCTGCCTTAGTGAAAATTAACAAAATTGTGAAATACCTTTTGTCTTAGCTTTTAAACACTTTAGGTCTGATCTTATGAATCCCCTGTATCTTGAGCAGGTTCTAGAATGGTTGTAGGATTGTTAGTTGTCTCTGGATCATTCAAATGGATGGTTGTGTTTTCTAGGGTTTCAATATCAACATGTTCTTGAGGCTGAGGTCTTGAAGACATGGCTTGCAATCTCAATGACCTGACCTTTTTCTTCAAATGCATAGCTACTCTCCATAGACTGTTATAGTCCTTTACAATTTTCTTCTTCTTTTTCTTTTCTTTAACATTTTCAAGTGCCAATATTTCCAAGGCTGCACTGGTTGTTGTGAAATTATTTGATAAAGTCTCATATTGGTTCTTTATCACATTCTCTAATACTTCTAGTTGTGTTATTTTCTCTTTAGGCCTCTTAATATTCTGAGATCTGGACTGCTTTGACTTACTATATGAGGCCTTTACAATTTGTTGGCCTTGATCCTCCTTTGGTGTAGGTGAGGGAAGATCTTCATGCCCTGTTGTAGCTGGATCTTCTGCTAGGGATACTTCTTACTCTGCTACAACCTGGTCTTCTTCATCTTCAAAGTCTGTATAGGGGATATTGAGGATATTCTTGTCCACTAGAGGTTCTCTTGCCTTCTCGGCATCCTCGCTAAAATCCAGTTTCTTCTTAGATTTTTTAGACTTAGAAGATGGAGAGGACTGATCGACTGCAACTGGAGAGATGGCTCTCCTCTTTCTCTTTCCACTTCTAGGAGTGGAATACTTCCTTGAAGAAGACCCCTTTTTATCCTCTGGTTGTAAATTAGTCTGAATCTCATTCCAAAATAAGAAGTGGCCCCAATCCTTGTTCCTTCTCTGCAATAGCTCATAAATCAAGAGCTTAATCAAACCATGATTAGATAATCTACCTGCAACCTTGCTTGGTTTAGCCTTGACCTAATGAGCCATATTAGTTAATATTCTATGGAGGTAATAAGGCAGGTTCAAGGGGCTCTTGCCAGTAAAGTGATTCATCAATTTGAAATGATAAATCATTACCCTATTATATCTACCCTAACAGGTTATGTAAACAAGAATTGACTTCAGCAGGTGTTTCCATTTCTCCTCCAGAAAAGACATAGAAATGTCTTTCTTCCATATCAAACACTTATGCTCTGGTTTCAAATAAGACCTAAATTTAACCTCCTTTGTAACAGTGGTCTTGAACTAGTTTTCTCCAGACCTTGGAAGCTCTGTCACCTTTTCTCTGAGAGTTTCATCCACCAGGAACTCATATTTGCCAATGACTGCCTTTCTGCCATCAAATGTGAGAGAAAAATCTTCTTCCACATGCTGATGAGAGCTCTACACTTTTTTACAAAATTCATAACAACTTGCATCCTTGAAGAGTTGACACACCTCTGGGTGTGATTCTAGGTAACCGATATCATTAAGATCCTTCCTCGATGTTGGTTCTCCTCTCTTCATTTGCTGGAATGATTTTGTACTTGCCATTGGAAATTCGGGCTTGGAGGGAGACCACTCAGCACAGAATTAGGGAGGTTTGTGCTCAGTTATGACAGAGATGAGAAATGGGGAAAATCGATTAAGGCGAGCCCTGATTTTGAGGAATGTGAGAGGGTAGTTAATATTTGAAATGATAATGATCATTTGGAAAACCTTGAAGGATAGGAAGTACAAAAACCAAGTGATTTTATGAAACAGAAGTTGAAATGATCAAGTTAGGATACGCCGAGATCAGATCCAAATTCCTAGGACAGGTGTAAGATCTAGAGGGTTTAGGTTTAGGTAGATCAAAACATAATATAATAACTCGTAAAATACCACTTACCAAGTCATAATCGACAACTCCCTTGTCTTTTCAGTGGCTAAATACAATCATAACATTTCACTACGATGAGTTGATCGTTTCAAGTCACCTTTTGATTTCGGTGGATAGGAGAGCCCTGAGTTTAGCGTTTAAGCCTCCAAAAGCTATGGATTTCGGTGGCTTATAAACCCTTTTTAAAAGACACTTATCCACCAAAACCCGTATTTTGAGTTTTTTTTTAAATAAAAACTAAATAAAATGTTTTCCAAAGTTTATTACAAGTTTAAAACTCCTTAAAATGAGCCTTAAAAATTTAGAAATGTTCTTTCTAATAACAACCTAACACCTAATCAAAATAAATTGATTAATTTATTTGAGGAGATAATAGGCCAACAAACTGGGAATTTCATCACAAAACCCACAAATAGATTTTGAATCATCAGATCCCCTATCATTATAGGTCACTAACATAGACTCCAATTGGGGATGAAAACTCCTAAGGAGGTGTCAAGAATCTCAGATCTTTGGATTTCGTAAATTAGTGCCTTATCCATGGGTTGATCCCAAAATCTTATTCTGCAACTTGTACCACATCAAACAGAAAATAGAAAGTTGAAATTGAAAAATTGTTGAAAGGGATGCTCAGGGAGTTGAGATTATTCAAAACTGCTACCTACCCTACTCTAATCACTGCTCGGCTAGGTAATGGAAAAATGCCAATCCAACAGTCGATCTAATAACTCTGTTCTTCCTCTGTCTGTGATAAAACTCAGAAATAAGTCTGTTACTCGTGCTTGAGAGTAATTTCCATCCTAGTTTTCCCTACAGAAGATTTGATAAACCTGAGCAATAGGAAAAATATTGGAAATGGAAAAGGATTTTGTATTGAATAATTTCTCCATATATGTATTTACAGGATCAATATAGGCTTGGCCCATCCTTTGATTTTCAACTTCAAACAATTCAACATCATGACTTGAATTTCCACCTATGCCTTATGTGTCCTCCAAAAATTCTTTACATGAATGCAAATGCTTTGATGGGTTCTGAAATGATGCTTTTGTTGAACCAAATAGTGGGGTAGATTGTCTGATCATATCCATATCATAACAATTGTTTAACTCATTTGGAGTAAATGAAACCAGACTTTGAAAACACACATCATCCAGAATATCAACAATAGGGTCATAAAATGTTTCAGATAATAATGGCATTGGCCCTACTGGTACTTCATGGTTTACACTGTAACTTTAAACTAGAAACTGACCAAGATTCCATCTCAGAATTTGAAATGAATTAAATCATAGAGGCAGTGAATCAAAATGGATCATCTCATCACCTTTTTCAAGCTTCATGATTTTATCTAAGGTTTGACCTTCAAATAGGCTCAAGGGTTGCACCTCTGGATCATCTTCTATATCTCTGTTGTTTTCCTAATTATTTCTATTCATGACCTATCTATAATGTTCCCTTAACAGTGAGGCAAAACATAGGGGCAGGCATTCTTCATTTCTTTGGAAAATTTCTGCTTCATCCTCCTTGCAATCTTGTTGGGTATGCAGAATCTGATTATCATTTGTGCATTGTGTTAACTGGGCTTCTTCTTCCCATGAATATAATAATGGATTCTTTGAAAAATCATCTTCAATCCCAACCATATAGTCACCATTCTGAAGATCATATCTGAGCATATTATCTATGTAGGGGAGGTCATCAAACATGCACATCATCTCTGGAGATTTTTCCACCACCACCTGATTTTGAACTTCCTCTTTGACTGTGTTGTGAATTGAGTACATGAAGAAATCCTTTGATGGTTTAGGATAAAGAGGAGGGGATGCTAATTTCTTGGGGACATTCATACTTTTTCTTTCCAGATTCAATGGTAAACGAGGCTTTTGAAAAACAATTTCATCTTTCCTGCTAATCTTATGCAACATTTCATTGACTGTGTTGGTCAGAATGTCTAATTTCACTTTTGAAGGTGTCATCCGTTCATTTTTTGTTCTATATTTTTCTTCATCCTCTAACTTTGACCTTTTGTTCAACAAGTTAGCCTCCACCTCAACCGCAATCTTTTTCATTTCTTCAAGGGTTGAAGTGTTCTTTTCTCTTAATTGGAATGTTATCTCAGGATCAAAGGCATTAGGCTAATGCAAGTCAGTTGATCCTGGGGTTGGCCTTATATCAGTATCTATTGCATGATATACCTTATTGAATCTTGTTGAAAATTGATGTATTGTCTCACCTGGATTTATTTTCAAGTGGTCATACTCTTCTAGGATAAGAAAGATATTTCCCATGATCACCCATTAGTCTAGGAAAACTTGCAAGAACTAATGAAAATTTATGATGCTTGCAGCTGGAAGGTTTTTAAGCCAATTTTTAACTTTACCTTGCAACAGCAAAGAAAACATCCTGATATAGACATCGTCATGTTCAACCTCATAAAGGTCAAGGAAATATTCAAACCTCTATATGTGTTTTTCAGTAGTAATATTGGCATTCTCTCCATCAAACCTGAGCATATTATTGGTGTAATTTGCAGGGAGGTCATGGAGGATAGGAGGAAAATCTAGAGGTTTTTATTTTTTTGGGATTTTCAGAGGTATAGGAGGTAAAGCAACGGGCTTATAACAATCTGGAATTTCAACCTATGACTCTGGGGTTTTTACATATGTGTTAGAGATCTTGACAGTTGTGGGACATAAAGCATGAGGCTTATGTCTGTCAAGGATTTATACAGGTGTATCGGTATGTGCAAGAGCTATGGAAATGGGCTCAATCCTTTGAGGTTCTTCAGGTTGAAAATGATCCTCCTGAACTTCAACAATATACTCTGGACCAGGATCATGATAAGAGAGAAAGTAATTGTAAATGAAACCAATAATATCATGAATACAATTTGAGCTTGAGTACCTGGTCTTTCTAGGCTTCTTGGTCATGCTTCAGGTTCTTCCTCCAGTGGAGTCTTTGAGTTGTCCCTGTCTGGAGCTGATTGGAGTCACCAGGTGAATGATCTCAGCCTTATGGTGTCTGGTCCCTGTCTGGAGCTGATTGGAGTTGCCAGGTGAATGATCTCAGCCTTATGGTGTCTGGTCGCTATCCACCATCAGTTATTAGATCTAGAGATTTGAAGTGTACTACTGGGGAACTCTCCCCAGTATGGTCGACATTTTGTTAGCACTCTGTAATTTTCCCAAGGTTGTGGAGGTAGTCACAGAGGCAACATCAAAATCGCTTCGAGTCAAAGATCTAGACCTCCGAGACTCAGAGAGGGATCTCTTTTTCTAATATAAATTTGCTTGAAGAGAATATTAGGCTAGCTACATCGAACATAGGATTTTCTTTTAGGAATTGGGTATGGGTAGAGAAAAGAAACCATGGGCTATGGATTCACTGCAACGAATGATAAAAAATCCATGTTAACAGGCTAATATTTGCAGGGCAAGGTAGACGACTCAATGGATCCTTTAATTTAAATTAAATGGGTGAGACGAAACAGGTCAAGAAATCCAATTAAACACAGAGTCATGTTGTAACCTTGAGCCAGTTTTCAACCACCCTACAAAAAACCAAATAATAAAACCTTAAAAAATACTTTGCAATAAATGAATGATGCCCTAGCTTTCCCTCTCACAGTTAAGTGAAACTTTAGGGACTAACATGTACTATTGGGGAAAGTTCCCCAGTATGGTCGCCATTCTGTTAGTGCTCTATAATTTGCCCAAGGTTGTGGAGGTAGTCACAGAGGCAACATCAAAACCACTTCAAGTCTTGGATCTATCCCTCCAAGACTCATAGAGGGATCTCTCTATCTAATATAGCTTTGTTTGAAATAGGATATTAGGCTAGTTATGCAGAACATGGGTTTGTTTATGGATTTTGAATTGGTTTGGTTGAGACATAAAAGGACCATTGGGCAAAATGGAATCAAAGATTAAAGACGATTGAATGAAATAAATAGCAGAGACATATGTAACCAGGAAAGACAGTCATATCAATGGATTCTTATAATTTGTAAGATGGAGAGAGGAAAAGATCAGAAGTCATTTCAAATGAAGAGCAGAGCTTGTCAGAGTTTTGCATTCAATCTTCAGAAGAAAACATAGAAATTTTCTTTAAGATAGATCAGGGTGTCCTTGAAAAATCCTGAGCATACTCTTCTTATAAGCAATGAGAACATAAAAATAATATGATAAACCAGGGAATAACAATTTACATCAAACACACTTCATCACTGAAAATGACACAAGAATCTGGAAGCAAAGTCTTTGTATTCATTCATAACAGTCAATTAAAGCCTGTGAGCACTTTTACATTTTTTATCATCCCAATTGCAACCCTTAGTTCCACAAAATTTTGTGGCTTTATAGCCCTTACATCAGACATCCAAATCCTACAATCCAGGATCAAATTTACTTAAAATAGAAAACCAACAATAGACACAAGAAAATAGGAAAGGATCCTATAAAATAGGTCAACTCCTTATCTTTGATGGTCTTCATATCCTTCCAAGTATTCGATAGTTGTAGTAAGCCTTCGAAGGATGATGGATCTTCATGAGATGTGGGATAAGTCGAAATTGCCACTTTTGGCACAAAAACAGTTTTTTGCCCAAAAATAGGTAACTCCTTATCTTTGATGGTCTTCATATCCTTCCAAGTATTTGACAGGTGTAGTAAGCCTCTGAAGGCTGATGGATCTTCATGAGATGTGGGAAAATTCAAAATTGCCACTTTTGGCACAAAAACAGTTTTTTGCCCAAAAATAGGTAACCAATTTAACCTTTCCACCTTGCTAGGTGCCTTGAAAACTGGAACAAAAACCCAAAATTGATTCCCTTATCTAGCATCCATCACTACAAACCATCCTCGAGGTGCATGGGTGATAAAAACTTGGATCTGTGTAAAAATAGTGCCTCTCTTCCCTGTCTGTGCTTTCGGTGGCTAAGAGAGGCAAAATCTGAGCTTGCTAGCCACTAAAGCTCCACTTTCGGTGGCTAATGAAAGTTGAAATGTTCACCTAAGCCACCAAAAGTTATGCCTTAGTGAAAATCCACAAAATTTAGAAATACCTTTTGTCTTAGCTTTTAAACACCTTAGGGCTGATCTTCTGAAGCCTCTACATCTTGAGCAGGTTCTGGAATCACTGTAGGATTATTAGTTGTCTCTGGATCATTCAAATGGATGGCTACATTTGCTAGGGTTTCAATATTAGCAGGTGCTTGAGGCTGAGGTCTTGAAGGTATGGCTTGCAACCTCAATGACCTAACATTTTTCTTCAAATGCATAGCTACTCTCCATAGACTGTTATAGTCCTTTACGATTTTATTCTTCTTTTTCTTTTCTTTAACATTTTCAAGTGCCAATCTTTCCAAGGTTGCACTAGTTGCTGTGAAATTATTTGATAAAGTCTCATATTGGGTCTTTATCACCTTCTCTAATACTTAATGTTGTGCTATTTTCTCTGTAAGCCTCTTAATCTTCTGAGATCTGGACTGCTTTGACTTGCTAGATGAGGCCTCTACAATTTTTTGGCCTTGATCCTCCTTTGGTGTAGGTGAGGGAAGATCTCCATACCCTATTGTAACTGGATCTTCTGCTAGGGATACTTTTTTCTTTGTTGAAACTTGGTCTTCTTCATCCTCAGAGTCTGTATAGGGGAGATTGAGGATATTCTTGTCCACTGGAGGTTCTTCTGCCTTCTCTACATCCTTGCTAAAATCCAGTTTCTTCTTATCTTTTTTAGACTTAGAAGATGGAGAGGACTAATCGACTACGACTGGAGAGATGGCTCTCCTCTTTCTCTTTCCACTTCTGGGAGTGGAATACTTCCTTGAAGAAGACCCCTTTTTATCCTCTGGTTGCAAATCAGTCTAAAACTCATTCCAAAATAAGAAGTGGCCCCAATCCTTGTTCCTTCTCTGTAATAGCTCATAAATCAAGAGCTTAATCAAACCATGATGGGATAATTTTCCTGCAACCTTGCTTGGTTTATCCTTGACCTGATGAGACATCTTAGTTAAGATTCCGTGGAGGTAATAAGGTAGGTTCAAGGGGCTCATGCCAGTAAAGAGATTCATCAATTTGAAATGATAAATCATTACCCTATTATATCTACCCTCACAGGTATGTAAACAAGAATTGACTTCAGGAGGTGTTTCCATTTCTCCTCCAGAAAAGACATAGGAATGTCTTTATTTCATATCAAACACTTGTGCTATGGTTTCAAATAAGACCTAAATTCAACCTCCTTTGTAACAGTGGTCTTGAACCAGTTTTCTCCGGTCCTTGGTAGCTTTGTCACCTTTGCTATGAGAGTTTCATCCACCAGGAACTCATCTTTGCCAATGACTGCCTTTTTGCCATCAAATGTGAGAGAAAAAGCTTTTTCCACCTGCTGATGAGAGCTCTTCACTTTTTTACAAAATTCATAACAACCTACATCCTTGAAGAGATGACACACCTCTGGGTGTGATTCTAGGTAACCGATATCATCAAGCTCCTTCCTCAACACTGGTGCTCCTCTCTTCATTTGTTGGAATGCTTCTGTACCTGCAATTGGAAATTCGGGCTTGGAGGGAGACCACTCAATGCAAAATTAGGGAGGTTTGTGCTTAGTTATGAAAGAGACGAGAAATGGAGAAAAGAGATTAAGGAGAGCCCTGATTTTAAGGGATGTGAGAGGGTAGTTAAGATTTGAAATGATAATGATCATTCGAAAAACCTTGAAGGATAGGAACTACAAAAACCACGTGATTTTATGAAACAGAAGTTGAAATGATCAAGTCAGGATATGCCGATATCAGATCCTAACTCCTAGGACATGTGTAATATTTGGAGGGTTTAGGTTTAGGTAGATCAAAACAAAATATAGTAACTCGTAAAACACCACTTACCAAGTCATAATTGACGGCACCCCTGTCTTTTCAATGGATAAATACAATCATAACATTTCACTAAGATGAGTTGACCATTTCAAATCTCCCTATGATTTCGATGGCTAGGAGAGCCCCAAGTTTTGTGTTTAATTCGTCGAAAGCTAGGGCTTTCGGTGGCTTAAAAACCCTTTTGAAAAGACACTTAGCCACCGAAACCTGTATTTTGAGTTTTTTTTTAAATAAAGACTAAATCAAATGTTTTCCAAAGTTTATTACAAGTTTAAAACTCTTTAAAATGAGCCTTAAAAATTTAGAAATGTTCTTTCTAATAACAACCTAACACCTAATCAAAATAAATTGACTAATTTATTTGAGGAGATAATAGGCCAGCAAACCAGGAATTGCATCACGAAACCCACAAATAGATTCTGAATCATTAGATCCCCTATCGTTATAGGTCACTAACAACAACCATATTATGTGCATCCTCTTGTTCATCAAAAAATTTTGATTTGGTTTCATTAAACTTGGAAATTTGCTTGAGGATTGTTATTTGGACTTTCAAATGAATGAATGGAAATAAGTTCTTGTTCATATTCTTCTTACAAATTTGAAAAGCTAACAACATGCACTATTTCACAACCTAGAGTTCCCATGGTTTCATTTTCAAAACCATGATTTTCAAATTAATCAAATAAAACCATTGTCTCTTCGTTATCTTTCTATATTTCTGATTGAAAAGTGGCATACATTGTTTTTTTTATTTCTTGAAAATCTATGTCATTTGTTTGTTCATTGCTGGAAGTTTCCATAGATATAGTTTCAGAATCCTCATCCATGTCTATGTTGTTTAGAAATCGAGCCACCACATCATTCTCAAGGGAAGAGGAAACACTTTGAAAAACTTTTTTATGTTGAAAATCTATATTGACTTCGGGAGAAAAAAAATGACCTTGAACAATACATTCTAGAGTAACTTCTTCCTTTTCAGGCTAATAGCTGAACATAGATTGTGAATCTGAGCTGACATGACCCTTTATGTGATTGTTCATAGAATTATCATCACCACTCCTCTCATTCCTGGAGGATTCCTGACCTGAGATACTACAAATATTTTTCTTCAATAATTCGAAAGAAGAAAAACATAATGGTAGGGTTGTCCCACCTAATTTGAAACTGTCTTCAATTTTATCCCCAACAAATGGCTACATTTCCACACAAGTAATAGGGTATTCAAGCACATGAAAAGAGTGTTTTGATATCTTTTCATCATTCTCCATTGATTTAGTGTGGTTTTGCATAAGCACAGATTCATTTTCCTCAATGATGATTTTAGAGTTATCTTTCAACAACTTAAATGCAGCAAAACATAAAGGTGGAGAATCTCCTTTAGCTGATCCGATATACATTCCTCTGCAACTTTGATATGTAGGTTGAGTCATTTCACTATACTGCTGAAAAAAAAAATCGGATAGGGAACATGCAGTTGGTTGTTCCAAGGAGTCACCATCAAAATCATC
>CBVK0102007613.1:0-12532 GCA_900067695.1 Picea abies
ATTTGGGAAACCCATTTGTCTCTTGATTGATCATATTCCTCCATGATTCCACTCTTTGGTTTTTGATCCTCTCCTTAGTCAATTCTTCCAAGATAGTTTTCATGTCATCCATATGTTCAAAAGAAGTCCAGTTAAAAGAATCCTTCTATCGTTTCGACCATCTTTGTAGTTACAATATCAGCCATCCCCGAGTCCGTCATAAAACAATCCATGGTCTATCTACTTTAAATATTTGTGCCTATTTTGTGTCATTGATGGGGGATACATCAAGGCCCTCCTATGACAGACCAATTACTATTAACTTCATCACACTATCTAGGAATATGGTTTATAAACTGTACAATACCTTGGAACTTGCATGCCTCAATGGCAAGTTTCCTTGCCTTTGACTTAGGTTTTCATCATTGACCTTTGATCAAATGGCTCTATGGGTGTTCAAAATCGGCTCATATATTCACACTCAATAAAATGTACTTATTTACCTTAAGGGCCATTGTCATTCTTTGTGGTTCCTTTCGCATATGTTAATGGTAAGCATTAATGACCGATAATCAGATGGTTTCTACCGTGTTTGAATTCAACACCTTTATTCACATGGTTAGAATCGTACTATGGGACAGTGGAAATGAAGACCCTGGTTCTTGTCAAATAGATCTAGGATGCAATGGAGTATTTTGAATATGTACTATTTCATATATCCACAGTGTATGTCTCATGGCTATGTTCAAAACTTGAGTCTTAATAACATAGATCCACAATGTATTTTGAGTGGCTATGTTTAGATTTGAAACATTTTGGCATGAATACACGATGTAATTTGGTGTCCATGACTTATCATACATGAATATTTGCATGTAAACATCTATTCTTGGATTCATTTATATATCTGAGTATGGGAGTGCCTACCACAGAGATGATACTATAATTCTTTGTTTTTTGATGACATGTCTCTAACTGATGAGTATTTTTCTTCAATACCCACACGGCAAAGTATTTCAACTCTCACCCCTTCTAGCTCATACTTTGGTGGGAATTTTTTTACACAATATTTTGTCACAACTGACGATGTTCACTTATCCTCTATCATCCAGAGCATAAAATCTATGCTTGTTGAAGAATAACCTTACTTTGAGAGAAATAAAGCATGAAAAGGGGTTACACATGTTTTTAGGGCCTTTAAAGCATTTATTTAAGAGTGTGTCGCATCTTGCATCATTGCAGGGTGAGAAAACCTGAAGTGTCACATGTTGCACCACTGGAGGGTGCGACAGTGTTTCATGTTGTTCCACTGCAGGGTGAAACATTGCTTAAAAAGGGAGAAAACGATGGATTTATAGAATATTCCATAAGAGAAGCTTCAAGATGAGGTGTTCTCTGATCAGTTTGGATCTCACCCATACTCCTTATCTAGGGGGATACTAACCTCTCATCCTAATATCCTCAACCTTGTCCTCCTTAATCTATAAAAGGAGGCTTACCTCATGAGGAAAGGATAATAGCAAATAGTGAAGAGTTTGTGAGATAATGATTGATAACTTTACTTCTGGTTTGTTATTAGAAGATTGTTAGTAATTCTTTGGCTTGGAGGAATTCAATATTATCTAAAGGAGTTGGTTGATGGTGATGGATTTCATGGATGCATTGTGGGTATTGGAGCAATGAACTTTTTGGAAGGTGCTTCTCAACACTAAGGCATTGGTTATAACTCTTTCCACCATTATTAATACAATTGCATATTATCTTTCCTATAAAGATTTCAATTGTCTTGATTACATTTCTCCTTGGTCATTTGTATAGATTTGTCAAGATACTATTGTTTATTTCACTAGTTAGCTTGTGTCCATATACATTTTTTCATATTAAATCTTTTGGATTAAGTTGGGAGAGCTACAACTGGTGAGGATGACCTTTAGTCAAAAGGTAAGAGTCTAATCCTCACTTGTTAATATTTTGAATGCATAAATCTAAGGAAAGAAACATGTTCTGTGTAGTTTTTTTTCTAGATTTGGGTTTCCAAACTAGAGAGATTGTTTTGTGTCTGCATAAATGAATTTGTTCATGAGAACACTCTTTGGAAGATAGGGTTTTTGACTAGTCCTAAAACTAGTCTTAACCATGTGCTTCGGGTAAAAAAATCATAACTTTTTCATAGAGGATCCAAATTCCAGGAGACAAATTTCAGTGGAAATAGAATAGTATTTAGTATCTTGTGCATGAGTTTCAAAATACTATTTCAAATTATGAGTGCATGGTATGTTGAACAAGTTATCTCTCCAGAATAGGATAAAATTCAGGAAGGCTTTCCATTTTATCTATAAATTCTATTCTGAGAAGTTTCAGAACCTGACATTTTGAGAAGATAGAAGAAATATCTCAGAGCATCTCTGGTTAATATTTTAGACCTTTATTCATTACAAGTACATAATTATTCTTTTTGAAATATATGGTTTGTGACTAATCCAAAACTTGTCCAATGAGACTGAGGTAAAGTTTGATGAAGATGCTATTCTATGGTTGTTGAAGTTGAGGAAGAGCTACACGTTTGTAATTTTGTGTATTAGGTCTGCTATAAGACCATATGTATGCTTTTCATTTTCTATTGAGGGTTATGTTTTTGGTACATGCTTGGGGAATGTCTTGATGATGATGGTACATGATATGGTACACATTTGTGATGATATGATACATTGTTAGAAGTATATCTTGTGTCTTGATGATGATGGTACATGATATGGTACACATTTGTGATGATATGATACATTGTTAGAAGTATATCTTGGATATCTTTGTATTTCGTTTGGTACATGTCATGGTGATGTTATCACATGCTTGAAGAATATTGTTGAGACATTGACACATATTGGATACATGGTACATGATTGATGTACATGCTTGATGTATATGGTATTGTATAGGTTGATTTGCATGTTATGGTGATGGTTTTTGTATCCATGTGAGTGGATATGGTTATAGTTGGTTGATGATGGTATATTTACGATGTCAGTGATAGTGATAGTTTGGTTGATGCGACAGTGACATTGATAGGTTGGTTGATGTGACAATGAAAAGTTTGTTGATGTATTAGTAATAGTGGAAGTTACAGTTTTATCACTGGTAGTGACAATGATTCTACACTTATATTCGAGGGTGGCAAGATGGGGAAAGGAAAAGGGGCTTGTATCCTCCTTCCAGTTTTTGGTTGTGGAACTTGATTATCTTCCTTAGTCATATAATTGTTTCAGTTGTGCTTGGACTACTTTCCCTAATAGGGGAGTGTGGGGGGGATTTCCCCCCCACAACTATCTCCACGGGGGTCCAGGTGGGGGTAGCGACAATTTTTGTAGCCCCCCTTGGTAAGGGATTGGAGGGAAGTGCCCCCGATGTGAAATATTGGAAACAATTACCTTATAAAATATTGTAATTTCATAGTCTATTTGGACTGTTCATTATAAAGTTGCATCTCTGACGGTAGAAGTTATCTTTAGATTTTTTTTCCCTAGAAGGAAACCCTCTTTTATGAGGGAATTATATTGTGTCTGTGTATTATTGAAAATATTGTATTCTGAGAGAGGATAATGTGAGAGAATGAAGAGGAAGTTACAACGAGTGTGTTGTAGGTTGTATCCCTTCATTTTTTTGGATAATAATAAGGAAGGACTTGGAATTTCTCTGGTGGATGTATCCCACACTAGTGAACCATGTATATATGTGTCTCTACTGTATTGTGTATATTATGTGTTTTATTTATGCATTTATTTTGTTGTATTTCTCCGTGACCCTAGTTTTCTAACAAATGGTATTAGAATGAAAGGTAACTCATAGGAAAAGAGGGTTCCTGTTTCGAGTGGGAGAAATGGAGAAAGATCGAAAGTTTAGGGTCGATAAATTTAATGACAAAAACTATGAGTTATGGAATATGAATATGGAATACTATTTATATCATAAGGATCTATGCCTACCATTGGGTGGAATAGAAAAGAATTCGACGACCATAAAGGACGAAGAATGGGAGGTTCTTGACAAAAAGGCACTAGGAACAATACGAATGATCTTGGAAGTGTCAGTGGATTTCAATATTTCAAAAGAAAAGAAAATGAAGGAGATGATGGAGACATTGGCTAAATTGTATGAAGAACCCTCAGTGTCCAATAAGGTATTTCTAATGAAGTGATAACTTAATATGAAGATGTCAGAAGGTGGGTCTATTTCAAATCATTTAAATGAATTTAATATGGTTATTAATAAACTAAGTTCTATAAAAGTGGACTTTGAATATGAGGTTAGGGATCTTCTAAACCTATGCTCATTTCCAGAAAGATGGAATGGATTGTTCATGGATGTAAGTAATTTTGTCTCTAGTTCAAACACTCTAAAATTTGATCATGTTGTTGGTGTTATCCTTAGCGATGAAATGCAACGAAAAAGAACATGTGAGACATTAGGTAATACATTAAACATGGAGAACAAGGGGGGAAAAATGATAGAGGAAAGGGCTCAGGAAACCACGGGAATTATAGGAAGCATAGATCTAAATCCATACTAGGAAATATAGAGTGATATAATTGTGGGAAGAAAGGACATTTGAAGAAAGACTGCAGAGCTCCAAAGAAATAGAGAGATGGACAACATGAGAAAAATCAAGAAGCAAATGTAACAGGTGATGTGTTACAATATGCTTTGATTCTTTCTGTAGATAATATTTCTAAGTATTGGGTAGTAGATTTAGGGGCTTCATTTCATGCCACACCCCATAGGAAACATTTTCTAGATTATGTTCAAGGTGATTTTGGACAAGTTCATTTGGGTGATGATGCAACAAGCAAAATTGTTCAAATGGGTAAGGTACAAATAAAGAAAAAGAATGGAAACCAATGGTTGTTGAAAGAGGTAATGCATGTTATAGATCTAAGGAAAAATATTATTTCAATAAGGAAGTTGGAAAGTGAAGGTTGTATATATATTTACAGATAAGGCATGGAAGGACACCAAATGATCACTGGTTATAGAAAAAGGAGAGAAGGTGGGTACATTGTATTTATGTACTGGTAATACTAACTCTTCTATCTCTTTAGATTCCACAAGAGTGGATAGAACATTGTGGCATCATAGGCTTGCACACATGAGTGAGAAGGGGATACAAATACTTGACAAAATATATTTGTTTCTAGATCTTAAAAAAATTGATTTGGATTTCTATGAGTATTGTGTTTATGGAAAATAGAAGAAAGTCATATTTCTTAGAGTTGAAAAAGAAAAGAAGAGTGAAATGTTAGAGCTTGTGCATACAGATGTATGGGGACCAGCTCAGGTATCATCTCTTGGTGGCTCTAATTATTATGTTACTTTTATTGATGATGCAACTAGAAAAACTTCGGTTTATTGCATTCGACAAAATTATGATGTTTTTGATACTTTTAAGAAATGAAAAGATTTGGTTGAGAAAGAGACAGGAAAAAGGTTAAAGTGTCTCAAATCAGGCAATGGAGGCAAATATTGCAGCAAGGAGTTTGATTATTACTATTCATACCATGGGATTTATAGAGAGAAAAACGTTCCAGGAACAACACAAGAAAATGGTGTGTCAGAAAAGATGAACAAGACAATCATGGAGCATGCAAGGAGTATGAGATTGCATGTTGGGTTGTCCTTACAGTTATGAGAAGATGTTGTATATACTGTTGTTCACTTAATAAACAAAGGAACTTCAAGTTATTTGGATGGTGGAATTCCAGAGGAGGAATGAATAGGTAAAAAGGTAAACTATTATTTTTTGAAGACTTTTGGTTGTGAAGCATTTTTCCATATTGATAAAGAAAATAGAACAAGGCTTGAGGAAAATTCCAAGAGGTGTATCTTTATTGGAAACAGTGTTAATGATTTTGGTTATCACTTATGGGATTATGAAAATCACAAAATCATTAGCACTAAATATTTCATATTCAATGAGAAGGTCATGTACAAAGATCATTTGCAGGGAAAGAAACAAGAAAAAGAAAAACCAGAATACACAGTGCGTGATGAGATCACTAAAAAATAAATTCTAAAGGTATCAAAATATCAAAATGTACAAAAAAAAGAGCAACAAGAACTTCAAACTCTTGCAACTCTTGTTAAAATATATACCAGATTAAGTAGACCCCATGAATGATACTCTTCTTAATTGTGTTATTTGTTGTTGACTGATTCCAATGAACTAGAATGTTATGAAGAGACAATGCATGTAGATATTAAAAATAAGTGGGAGAAAGGCATGAAAGAGGAAATGGATTCCTTGGTAAATAAACAGACTTGGTACTTGGTTTAGTTTCCTCTAGGAAAAAGAGCATTGCAGAATAAATCGGTTTACAATTTGAAGGAAGAAGATGGAGGAAAAAAGTTGTACAAGGCTAGACTTGTTGTAAAGGGGTTTGCACAAAAGAAAGGTATATATTTTGATGAAATATTTTCTTTTGTTGTTAAGATGAATTCAATTAGGAATGTTTTAAGTCTTGTGGTAGTAGAAGATTTAGATCTTGAAAATTTAGATGTAAGAACAACTTTTCTCCATGGGGATTTGGAGGAAGAGATTTATATGTAGCAACCACAGGGGTATGAGGTCAAAGGGAAGGAAAATTTGGTATGCATGTTGAAGAAGAGATTGTATGGAATAAAGCAAGCTCTAAGGCAGTGGTATTAAAATAAATATTCCCTTTTGTGAAACTGCTCAAATTTACAGAATTACCACGAAAAATGATTGTAAAAAGGACTCCTCACTATATAAATGGATGGCTCCCCATTTGAAAGGGATTTTGGTCTTTAAAATTAACAGGACAATATTGCTACTAAAAGTGTTTTTTTTTTATTTTTTATCTAAGAGACATTCTAAATCTGAATATTATGGTATCGTTATGCATGAATGAGATTATTTTGTTTATGGATTTCTTTGTTTGTAGCTTGCAGGTGTTAGTTGATGAATTAATTCAAAATTAATATTTTCATTTTATAGTTGTCATGATTTCTTAGGATGAGTATAACAATAACGTAATCGCGTTAAGTTTCTCAATTCTTTGGTTCTAACATATTATGATATAAAATATTCATATAACTTGTGCCATGAACTTATTCTAATCGAATAATATACATATTTTACTCAATTCATTTATTTTGTTATTTTTCTCCTGATCGGGATAGGTTAGATTAAATAGAATTATTTATAAATTGAATATTATATTACTAGTTGCTTATTAGTGTTTAATGTCAGTTAGTTGTGTTTCTTTTATTTTTTTCATTATTTTTTAATTCATTTGAGAACCTTTGGTCCTCAGATTCATATTTTATTTAGTATTTAGTTAGAGTTTTGTTAGTATTTTAATTAGTTGGTAACCAGGTCAAAATCTGATCGGAGGTGCTATCCTAAATGATAACGGGTCGACTTGGGACCTTTCACCAAGAATTTTCCCTCAATTGATTGAACGAGTCATTTTGGCCCATCAACAAAATGGTGCTAGAATGAGGGCCACATAACTAAATGGATACAAATTGAAATTTGAATTGTTCCCGTTCTACCCCAAAAGTAATATTTTCTTACACAAATGATTCCCATCAATTTTACTATGAACATAATGACTTCCCTTCAAAATATAGAGTAAATAATCATGCTCAAGTCAACACTCACTGTATTTTCTCTCATCCAAAAACATCTTTCTCTTCTCCTCAACATCATATCTTAACTATCTCATAGATCGACTCTCTAGTTAGGCATTCAAAAAAACAAACCAATCGAGCTCTGAGTAGACAACGTAGCATATAGATCGGACAAATTCCATTATATTTATTCTCTACCTACAAATCAGGAAAACAATCATCATACGGATCCCTATTTCACTAACCCATACTCCTATCAAGAAAACCATTTAGTTAGGACTCTTGAATATCACGTTCATGAAGTCACGTTCGATTTCCATGAGGCTTTAGAATTAAATATTGAATATCATATACTCGTCGATGGGGTAGGAGGTATACCACCCTCACCTCCCGAGTCCCCCCATAACACCCCTAGAAATGAGTTAGAGGACAATTCTGAAGAAGGGGATGTGGCTGAGAGTGAATTCGAAGATAACCCCTATCAAGTCATTGTATATCAACCCCTAAAAATGGAAGGAGAGAATGCAAACAAAACTCCTCCTCCTTACCAACCTTGGTTGTTTGCTAATGCGGTTTTTGTACCTGTAATTCATCATGAAATGTGCAAAAACCCTGAGAAATTCCTACCTTAATTTGACCCCGACAAAAAAGATTCAGTCGAGAACCATAATAAGAAAATTTTTATTGGTTGTTAGGTTACAAATAATTCTCCATGAAGACATTGTATGTCATCTATTTCCTCTTACCTTTGAAGAAAAAATGTCTACGTGGTATTTATGTCTAGAAGAAGCTTCGATTCCGAATTGGAGGACTTTTGAAAACTCTTTCCTCTGAATATTTGTGTAAAAAAAGACACCAACCACCTGGGTCCTCAAACTATCAAGAGTCAAAATGGATACCAAGGAATTAGTTACTGATTGCAATCAACAGTTCCTAACTTCGTTAAAGCAAATCCCAAGGGTCTCAAAACCTACGTAATATGTCTCGATTGAATTTTATTCATCTATTTTACCCATGTCAATGGCCATGTATGTGAAAAATTCTAAAAAGGATACTCTAGAAAAATATTTCTAACAAGACCTTAAATTTGAGAAAAATATGTTAACTTTAAAGGGTAGTTCCAATTCAGAACCAACTAAAGATAAAGGTAAAAATAAAATCCCCACATCTAAATATGGTGAAGAATTATTAAAAATATATCCAACTAATTAGTTGACCTAAAAAGAGGTAATGGAGAGGGATATTCTAACCATAAAAGGTTTTTTAAGTTCCCACCTAAAAAATATAGTAACACTCCCCCAATCAACAAAACCTCCCCCTCTCAGATGGAAGGAATCAATATGGAAGATATTGTCTAGGCCATTCAAACCTCGGAAATAGAGAATATGATTGAAAACTATGATGAAGGGAATGGAAGTCAGGAACAACAAGAACAACCCGAGGATTCTGACGAGCCGATTGAGAAATAGTTAAAGAGGTTTTGGGACATGTATTTTAGAGAAGATTAGGAAGACGTTGAAGAAGTACACGTCTCACAAAACGTCGTAACCACTAGGAGTTTCGGTAAGAATATTCTTGATAACACCCCCAATATTCCTAATCATGTTTCTCCCACTACCATTATTCCCAAAAAACCTTCTCTTTCAAACAATACTACCCCTAATTAGTCCAAGAATACTTCCCCCAATCCCAAAAAAATAGATCAAACAACAAAGTCAAATATTTCACCTACACCCTTGGCTAAATTGGAATATGAATTTTTAAAAGATCTAAAGAAAACAAAATCCAACATTTCTTTGTTTGAGCTCATGAAAATTCCACAAATCCAAGAAAATTTCATGAAAATGTTACAAGGTAATACTTCTTCTATATTTCATGAATGAAACTAGGGAACCAAAAGGGTAATCACAAAGATAACTTCACCTAATAACAGTATGCCTTCCAAAATCTAGGTGGTGACCAATGCATCCTTAACAGGTCAAAGATCGAGGTCTAACACTCCTCCTTTCCTTATCACTTTTGAATTCTTCAATAGGAATGTTCATAATTGCATGGTGGACTCATGAGATTCCTATAATGTCATGCCCCTTAAAATATGTTAGAAGTTTAACATCAAACCCGAACCATCTAACATTATGATTATCCAGTTAGACATAAGTAAAGTTAAGGTGGTCAGGGAATTGAAAAAAATGTTGATTAGGATGTCTTCTAACCCAAAATTTCATCAAACCATAGATATAATAGTATTGGACATTCCTGACAATTATGGTATGATCTTAAGTAGAGATTGGTCATCCATGTTGAACAATTATTTCACTACTGATTGGTCCCATCTATGGCTCCCTTTCAATGGTAAAATGAACGAAATCATGATTGACAGAGAAAGGTACATGAAACATGTAGTCACTGATTTAAACATCTGAATGAACCAATGATGTTCAATCATTCCATTCTTTGGAATTATTCATTTGAGATGTTTTTTGGGAACTTCACAACTGAACCATCAACTCTCATGGACTGTAATGCTAAATCATAAATATTTCATTGCACCCATATTATTGAGTCCAGTTGTGATATTGTTTTTGAAACTAACCATCCTCCATAGGTACAGACTAACGTACTTTTTAGAGATAAGTTAGAAAAATGCATTGATTCTACTAACCTTTTGAAAACCAAAAAATATGAAAATTCAAAAATACCAGTTGAGATAAAAAGAGGTGATCCTGATATGTGGATGTTATTATTCGATGGATCAAAATCCTTAGAAGGTGCAGGAGTGGATTGTATACTAAAAGACCTGAAAGGTACTAAAATGTTAATCACATGAAGATTTGAATTTCCATGCACCAACAACACTACTGAATACGAGGCCCTTGTACAGGGACTTAGGAAGGTATTTGACTTAAAAGGAGAAAACATCAAGGTATTTGGTGACTCTTAAATCATTGTCAGATAGGTATGAAATACCATTCTTTTCCTTTCAAGTCACTTAAAAAATTATTAGTCTGAGGTTTGGGAGATAATTAAGTCTTTCATTGCCTTCAATATTAACACCATTCCATGTTCATTAAATTCTGACACTGATTTATTGGCAAATGTCGAGTACATATTAATACCCTTAGACAAATTGATGCTCGACTCCTTCTCTATTAAAATTTTGTACATGCCATCAATTCCAAACAATATCATAAGTTGGAGGGTCTTTGACGATGACCAACAACTCATAAATTTTCTACACCTCAAAGATACATTTAAGGATTATATCATATATGGGGGCCAACACAACATGTTGATGAATATTGATAATAAAAATGACATGAAATAGGAAAAACAACAGTCTCGTCCAATAGTATTCCCAGGAGTGTGGTTAGGTTAGAAAAACTCTATGACCTTCAAGACAAATTCAAGAATGTCATGAACTGCAATACCAACAAATCATACCTACAGTTTGAAATAGTAAACCTAGGATTAGAGTTTTCTCCTCATAACGTCAACCTGGGAAAAAATTGTTCTCCTAAAGAAAGGCAATCATACATCAAGTTATTCAAAGAATATAAGGACATTTTCTCCTGGACATATGAATAACTCAAAACATTTGATACAAATATTATACAACATGTCATTCCCATGAAATCTAAAACCAAAACTTTCCAACATAAGTTGAGGAAGATGCACCCCTGTAATACCCCAAGGTTGAGCCCGTGATTAATTTTAAGGATGTTTAATGAAGTTTTTAGGCTAGTGAGACACGTATTTATAAGTTGTGAGGCTTATGTGTTTATTAGGCTAGAGAGCCTAGATGTTAAGGCCAGTGAGCCTATTGTTGTATATATAATTATGCATATTATTAATAAAAATATGTTGTTGCATGTAAACCAACCCCAAAGAAAGCGTTACGGGGGACTAAGCTCCACTAAGAAGGGAAAGGGGGCTAAGAGGCTAGAAAAAGGGGCTAATCTTGAGGTATTAACTCAAGGGAATATTATAATTTATTTCCTAAATTACTAAGGTTTGGTAAATAAACCCTGTTATCCTAAGTTCCTTTGGACAAAGGAACAAAACTCCAAGTCAAGAGGAACGAGCTCCTTAATAACCAAGTATCATCCAGGACACAAGCAAATTTATGTGGGAAATTCCATCATTGTGATGAGGATTCTCTAACCATTCATGGGAGGCTAACCATTCTTTCCATTGGTTGCCCCATTCACTCATGCACTGAGCAGGCACGTAGTCATCATGTTTTTTCCATTTTTGAACCTTCAGCCACCGTGAACCTCTGTAATTTTTTGAGCCATCCCTTTCCTTACCCGATTTTGAAATTGTGGTTACCCGTTGGAATTAAGAGTTGGACAGAAGAAGCAAGTTGTCAAGCCTGTGGTTTGAAGAGGTGGGTTGTCAAGACCATGGGTTGAAGAAACATGTTGTTAGGCCTATGAGAGAGGTTGTTGGGGAAGTGATTTCTCTTGGAGGGAGTCCAGCAGTAGCTACAGAGCTCTAAGAATTCCTGATCCAACTTGTTGTTGAAGCCCTAGAAGGGAAGTTTATCAAAAAACGATGGAATTTGAAATAGTGAAGGTGTATATTCTCATGGTGGGACAGGCATGTGGGGAACGAGAGTTTGTGAGAAGTGGGAGTAAGTAGGATCCTTTGAGGGAATCCTTCATGTTTCATTATGTATCTTTCCACAGTCTCAGCCTATCCTAGGAATCCCTTTACCCTGTGTGGAGTTTAGTTGTAGCTCGAGGGTGACCCATTGTTGATAGCTTGTTGCAGTGTGGTCTAAGGATGGGAGGTTCGTGGAAGGTCTACACGTAGGTGATGGTATTCTCATAAAAAGATAAGTACCATTTCTATGTTAATTTGTATGTTGTGTATCCTGTACATGTATTTATATTTATAAGAATGGCAT
>CBVK0102007634.1:0-13298 GCA_900067695.1 Picea abies
TTCAGTGGCACATCTCAAAGTATTTGGTTATGATGCATTTGTGCATGTTCCGAAGGAAAAGAGGAGCAAGCTAGACAAGAAGGAAGTCAAATTTATTTTCATCGGATATAAAGAAGGAATGAAAGGATATAAGCTCTGGGATATTTCATCAAGGAGAATAATGTATTGTCAAAATGTGGTCTTCATAGAAGTCGGAGGTAAATCTGAGCCTGAGGAATTTGTTCAGACCGAGAATAATCCTAATACGGTGTGGTTTGAACTGAGGAATGAAGAAGATGATTCAGGTGAGTCGACTGAATCTAAGGAAGAGGTGGAGAACCTGACTCTGGTAGTAAGAAGGTCAAAAGGAGTAAAGAAACCATTTGAGAGGTATAGTCCACCTGACTTTAATTCTTCATTCATGCTAACTTCCATCGACGTTGAGCACAATTCAGTCAATTAGGTAGTCAAAATGACATAGGGTAAACTCTGGATGGATGCCATGGTTGAAGAGATGAAATCCTTGTACAAAACTGATACATGGGATTTAGTCAAGTTACCTAGTGGAAGGAAGCTCATTAGTAACAAGTGGGTGTTCAAGAAGAAGATGAGTTATGTGGGACAAGTCGAGAAGTTCAAATCTCAACTGTTGGTGAAAGGTTACTCCTAAGTCGAAGGAGTCAAATTTGGTGAGATTTTTTCCCATGTTGAGAAACTAACTTCCATTAGAGTATTAATGTCTCTGGATACAACATTTGATCTAGAGATAGAACAAATGGATATGAAGATGATGTTCCTACATGGGGACCTGGAAGAATAAATCTACATGAAACAACCTGAAGGATTTGTAGTAAATGGAAAGCAAGAGAAATCTACATGAAACAACCTGAAGGATTTGTAGTAAATGGAAAGCAAGAGTTGGTGTGCAAACTCAAAAGATCCCTTTATGGTCTAAAGCAGTCTCCAAGGATGTGGCACCAGAAGTTTGAAACTTACATCCTTTTTTTGGGATTTATGAGAAGTAAATTTGATCACTGTATATATTCCAAGGAAGAAGGTGGGAGTTTCATATATGTAGCTTTTTATGTCGATGACATGTTGTTGATTTCAAACAACATGTATGCAATAAAGGAGGTGAATAAGAAGCTATCCTCCAAGTTCGACATGAAGGATATCAGTGAAACTAACTTCATTTTGGGAATGGATATTAAGAGAGATCGAGTCTCAAGAAACTATATGTGAATCAGACAAAGTATATTGAAATAGTTCTAAAATGATTCAACGTGTAGTATTGCAAACCGGTGAAGGTGCCAATTCTAGTGGGAGCAAAGCTTACAGATGAACACTGTCCAAAGACACAAGAATAAATAGAGGAAATGGCATGTATTCCCTATGCAAGTGTTGTTGGTAGTCTATTGTATGCGATGTTCTGCACTCGACCAAACATTTCCCATGCAGTCGGAGTGTTGAGAAGGTACATGTCAAGACCTGGAAAGTAGAATTGGACAGTTGTCAAGAGAGTATTCAGGTATTTGTGTGACATGAAGGATTATGTCATATGCTACCAACGAAGACCTGGGGGTGAAAGTGGTAAAGTATATGTACATGGATTTTTTGACATCGAATGGGCTGGAGATCTAGATCAAGGGACGTCGACCAACATATATGTTTTCAATATGTTCAGTGGATCAATAAGATGGACGAGTAAGAAACAGTCGATTGTATCCTTGTCAACAAAAAAATTTGAATACATGGTGGACACTCATGGAAGAAAAGAAACGATATAGATTCAAAGTTTGTGTTCAAGAATTGGGTTTGAGAAAAGAGATATGAAGATGATTTGTGATAGTCAAAGAACATTTTTTTTGGAAAATAACCCTACTTATCATTCAAATACTAAGCACATTGATGTACAATACCATTTCGTGAGAGATATGGTGGAAATAAACAAGGTGCTACTGGAGAAAAGACATGTTTCAAAACATAGTAGACTTGTTGAAAAATTATGTGAGTGTTGTGAAGTTCTCTTGGTGAAGAGAGGCAATGGGAATTGTCACCCTAGGTCTGTGAAAGAAATTTCAGGAATCTCTTGTTTCAGCAAAGAAGACAACAAGTGGGATAATGTTGGTTTGTTATATTATTTGCAATGAAAGTCGAGTCAAGGTATATCAACTAATGGTCGAAGGTCAAGGAATTCGACCGAGAAAAGTTGAATTCAAAGATATCGATGGTAATTCAACCAACAAGAGGTCAAAGTGCATGCATCAGATGATTGACTAGATACCAAATGAAGGATCGAATGGTAGTTGACTGGTTACCCGAATTGGAGTCGACTATAATAGAATCCTAGGATTTGCGGGATTTGTAGCCAATGATATGCATGGATCTGTAACCAATTTTGGGCACCAATATTTAGGTTTTTTCCTGTTGTAAAGCCTATAAAGAGGCATGTTGTAAGGTTTTAAATCCTAATGAAAAAATGTTGTAATCATGTAATGCACTTATGTAGGTTAATTCATGTGTAGGTATAGGTTGATGGTCATGCATATGTAAGTCGAATTTTCTACAGGGTTGTTCTTGTGCAAGAAAGAGGGTATGATGTTGAGTGTGCCTTTGGTGTGGACCAATTTAAACATGTAACATTTTATTCAGATTGAATAATACAATAACATATCAGAAAACTCAAAGAAATGTTGGTTTCTCTCGATTAAAGGTTCCAGGGTAAAATCGCGGTGTATTGTGTGATTTCTTGTTTCATTTACATTCTTGATTAAATTCTTCTTTTCTTCTACTAGGATTAGTGTGGAAGTGTCTTTCATTTCCTGAAAATTCCCCACATTCCTGTACCACCCTAGGAATTGTGCCCCTTCTCTGCTCAATAGTCCCTCGGCTTCCCTACTTACCTTCTAGGTCTTCAACAACAGGCTAGACAGGAAGTATCAGAGCCCTGTAACTAATGCCCAGTCCACTAGGGAACAATTTCTAGAAAATATCTCACCTAGAAAGAATGCTCACGCGCCTAACAACCCACTTCTTTGACAACAAATATATCACCTGGAGAGAATACTCATGGGCCTGAAAACCTCCTTCTTCGACAACAAATCTCTCACCAGGAGAGAATGCTAATGGTTCTGACAACCTGCCTCTTCGACAAAAAATCTCTCACCTGGAGAGTATGCTCACAATCCCTAAAACCGCCTCTCCAAAAACAAATATCTCACCTAGAGATAATTCTCGTGGTCCTAACAACCCACCTCTTCGACAAGTCTCTCACCATCAGAGAATGCTCATGGGCCTGAAAACCTGCCTCTTTGAAAAACAAAACTCTAGTTACTACATGGAAACCCCTTTCCAAGTTTTTCTTTGCAGGTAAGGTAATGGCCATCCCAAGTTCAAATGGTATGAATGATGATGAAAAATGAGTGAATCCCCCCCAAATACACTAAGGCCCATCAATATATTTGCATGGTCATAACTAGACAGTTGTCACCTTCATAATTAGCTTTAGCCACTTGGTGACTCGTTCTCATCCCTCGATAACTTAGAATAAATAAATATCCATAAATTATACTTTTCATAAATATTAAAAAAATATTCCCTTCGACTCAATCCCCATTTTCCCTTTCTGGTGGAGTTTATCCCCCGTCTCTTTTCGTTTGATTGGTCTATAGGCAATGATGTGATTTTATTAATAATTTGAGCCTGATTACATTTTAAAAAGATAGGTGCACCAACCTTTTTTCATCCCAACTCACTATCCCAATAACCACACAGGCTCTTCGACCTCCAATACACACACACACACACACTTACTTGGGTGTGTGCAAAATTGTGGAATGTGCACACTCTTCCCTTGATGTGCAATCCACATGCACTTACTTAGGTGTGTGCAACACTCTGGAAAGTGTGTTCTCTTTGTTTTGTAAACAATCCTTGTGCACTACTCTGGTGTGTGCAAAAATTAACCAAAACTTGGTGCTAATGACTCACTAGCCTATATTTACATTTACATTTTCTATTACAATTGAGGTTTAGATTAGGGTATTACATTTCCCTCCCCCTTATTTATGCACTTTCCTCAATGCATTATATACACATGTACATAAAAAAACTTCAAAAGTCTTCAAAAATGTGGGTACTCTGCCCGCATAGCATCTTCTCACTCCCACGTTGCATCCTCGAGACTATACCAGGTCCATTGGACCTTTACTATCCCCATGGATCGATTCTAGAGTTGTTTGATTTTATGGTCCAATATGAAAAACGATCACACTCGAAAATCACCTTCTAGGTCTATCTGAATCACATTCCAATCAATGACATGATTAACATTGGGTATGTACTTTTTGAGCAAAGATACATGGAAAAAATTATGAATACACAAGGATGCAGGCAGTGAAAGCATATATGCGACAAGTGTTATAAAAACAGAATCACGGAGTAATAAAAAAAAATGTTATGAGTAAATAAAACACAAAACATACATTATTAATACAATAGAGACACAGATATATGTGGTTCACCCAATGTGTTCTATGTCCACCAAGGAAATTATAAGGTCCTTCCTTTTTATTGTCCATCAAAATGAAGGGATACAACCTACATCACACCCATTGTAACTTTCTCTTCTTTATCTCACAGTTTCCTCTCTTAGAATACAATATTCACTCACATACACAACCACAATACAATTCCCTCATAAATTAGGGTTTCCTTCTAGGGAAAAAAACCCTAACATAACTTCTACCATCATATCTGCAAGCTTATAATGAACGATCCATATTGAATATGAAATCACAATATTTTACAAGGAAATTTTCCCAAAAAACAATCTCAAGGGGTTCCACCCCCGAACCCCTGGATGGGGGCCCACTAGCCCCCATGCCCCCCAGCCAGGTGGGTAGGCCCCCCCTGGACCTCATTCATTCAGCGGCAAACCCCCGAACCCCTGGCAGAAAGGCGCTAGGAATACCTACATATAAATCAAGAAGATAAATAGGCTCCACAACCAACAATAGGGCCAATCCTCTCTAGGATTTAAAATGGCCCACAATAGTGTGCTTCCAACTTAGAAAAATTTCCCAACTTCAAGGAACTGTATCTTTCTTTTACTTTCAAGAACACATGGTCACCTACTTTAAATTCTATGTGTGTTCTTTCTTTATCTACACAAATTTTCTTCTTGTCTTGGGCGACCTTCAAATTATGCCTTACCTTGACCATCTTCTCTTCCATTTCCCAGAGAAATCTGGCCCAACCACTATGTGTTTTGCTGAGTTGCCCCAACTCACTGGTGTATTGCATCTTCTTCATTTATCTATGCAACTTTTCTTCCTGTCTTGGGAGGCCTTCAAATTATTCCTTACCTTCACCATCTTCTCTTCCATTTCCTAGAGAAAATATGGCCCAACCACTATTCGGTTTGTTGGGTTGTCCCAACTCACTAGTGTATTGCACTTTCTACCATAAACCCCAAAGTATCCTAGTTCACAAAAATATATGTAGAATTATATTTATATTCGCAGTGGGGTTCAGCCTAGGGGTATTACATTCCCCTCCCCCTTATTTATGCACGTACCTCGGTGCAATATATACACATATACAGTCAAAACTTCAAAAGTCCTAAAAAAGATGCGAATAGTTTTCCTGCATAACATCCTCATGTTTACAAGTTGCATCGTGAGGATTGTACGAGGTCCATTGGACCTTTAATAGTCATATGGATCAATTTCAGAGTTGCTTGATCATCCAGTCCAATACGCAAACTGATTGCACTTGAAAGTCTCCTTCTTTCTCCACATGAATCACATTCCAATCAATGACGTGATTACCATCATGTAATTACTTTTTAAGCAATGATATATGGAATACATTATGAATACACATTGATGTAGGTAAGGAAANNNAATGATATATGGAATACATTATGAATACACATTGATGTAGGTAAGGAAATCTTGTATGCTAAAGGACCAATCCTCTCTAGGATTTCAAACGATCCACAATAATGAGCTACCATATTTGAAAAATTTCCCAACTTTAGGGAACTTCTCTTCGAATTTACTTCTAAGAACACATGGTCACCCACTTTGAACTTTCTATGCGTTATACCTTTATCAACACAAATTTTATTCCTATCCTAGGAAGCCTTTAAATTCTGTTTTATTTTCACCGTCTTCTCTTCCATTTCCCCGAGTAATTCTAGTCCAACCACTCCTCTATCTTCTAGGTTGTCCCAACTCATTGGTGTGTTGCACTTTCTTCCATAAAGTGCCTCAAATGGGCTCATCTTTAGAGATGCTTGATATCCATTGTTATAAGCAAACTTCACCAAATGAAAATAGTCTCCGCATTTGGATGGTTTATCCATCACATACATCCTTAATATGTCTTGTATCACCTTATTTACCCTTTTTGTTTTCCCATCTGACTCTGGATGATAGGTTGTGCTAAAATTCAAATTTGTCCCAAATCCTTTAAACAATCCCTTCCAAAAAATCGACGTGAACTTGGGATCTTTGTCAGACATAATTGTCTTAAGTACACCATGCAACCTAGAAATTTATCTCATGTATATATTAACAATGTTGGCTTCCTTGTGAGTTGACTTCACTGGAATAAAATGGGCATGTTTAGTAAGCTTGTCCACCACTAACATAATAAAATCATGTTTCTTAGAAGTCCTAAGCAACTTAGTAATGAAATCCATGGTTACAACTTCCCATTTACACTCAGGAATGGACAAACATTGTAGCAAACCAACTGGGTGTCAGTGCTCCACCTTGAATTCTTGACAGTCAATGCATCTAGCAATAAAATCAACAACCTCCTTTTTCATACCTCACCAATAGTAAATTTTTTTTACCATTGAAATTGTCTTCTAGTATCCTGGGTTCCCAGCATAAGAAACTTTATGCATCTCTGACAATAACATATTTTTCAAATTGTGATAATTTGACACATAAAATCCGTGCCTATACATGAGGATTCCATCCTCTTTTAGCTTGTAACCTTCAAATTATTGGTGCAATTTACCTTGTTTTAAATTTGTCTTTATGTCCACATAGTACTGATCTGATTTGGTAACCTCTAAAATTCTATCACTCAAATATGATTTGTACATGCTAATGGTTGTATCATGCATCTCATGCAACCTCCTATTGAGTGTGTTAACAACCTTGTTCTCTTTTCATTTGATATGCTTGATATCAAATTCATACTCACTGAGGAATTCTAGCCATATACTTTGTCTAGCATTTAAATTTGTTTGTCCAAACAAATATTTTATACCACTATGGTCTGTCCTCAACTTGAGTCTTTTTCCCATGAGGTAGTGACTCCATGTCTTTAAGGCATGCACTGTGGCTTCCAATTCCAAATTATGAGTAGCATAGTGCCTTTCATGTTCCTTTAATTTCCTTGATTATTAGTAGCACACCACATTACCTTTTTGAAAAAAGGACTCCACAGATCCCTTCCTTACATGCATCAATACACACAAACAAGTCTTCATTAGGATTGAGAATTCTTAAAATTGGAGCGCTTGTCAAAAAACTCTTCAAGTGTTGGAAACTTCTTTTTTAATCATAGGGTCACTCAAATATCACACCTTTCTTTTGCAAGTATGTGATTAGGTGTGCAATATTTGAGAATCCTTCATTAAACCTTCTTTAGTACCCTACAAGTCCCATGAAGGATCTCACCTCTGCGACATTCCTTGTTGTTGGCCATCCTTCAATGGATTTTATCTTCTTCAAGTCCACAACTATCCCTTCCTATGATATGATATGACCCAAGTAATGAATTTTCCTTTGATAGAATGAGCACTTGCTCAACTTTTCATATAACTAATGTTCTCTCAATAGTTGCAGCACCATCCTCAAGTGTTGCTCATGTTCTTCAAGTTTTGAGTAAATAAATATGCTATCCAAAAATAAAATAACAAAATTATCTATGTATTCTTTTAAAATACCATTAATTAAACACATGAAAACAGATGGTGCATTTGACAACCCAAATGGAACTATTTTAAATTCATAATGGCCATACCTCACCCTAAAGGTTTTCTTGTTGATTTCCTCCTCTTTAATTCTTACTTGATGATAGCCTGATTTGAGGTAAATCTTTGAAAATATATGCATGACCATCAGTTGGTCAAAGAGGTCATCTATCATTGGCAAAGGATACTTGTTCTTTACTATTACTTTGTTCAACTTCCTAAAGTCAATAAAAATTATCAACATACCATCCTTCTTCTTCACAAACAATACTGGGGCACCCCAAGGTGACACACTTGGGCATATATACCCCTTTTTCATAATCTCTTCAAGTTGCATTTATAATACCTTCAACTATGGTGTACTCATCCTATAAGGAGTCTTGGATACAAGGGTTGCTCCAGAAATAAAATTTATAGAGAAATCAATATCTCTTTTTGGTGGCAACCCCGATATTTCATTAAAGACATATTCAAATGCTTTTAGTTCTGCACAGTCTTCAACATTTGGCACTTTATCCTTAAGTTCCTCCTCCATGTGCACTGCAAATACTTGACATCCTTTCCTGTATATTTTCTTCAATTACAAGGATGAAACTTCTCTGATAGTCACATCTCTTGGAATGCCTTGAACTACTCTTAAGTTTCCTTCCTCATATAAGACATTAAATACCTTATTGTAATAGTCTAGAACAACATGAAGTTATTCCAACGAATCCATACCAATGAGGCAATCACAAGATCCCACGGGTATGCTATTTAAATCAGATTGTGTGCTCATCCCATTCATATCCATTGGACATGCCCTAACCATCTCATTAATTTTTATTTTTTCTTCTATAGGTTACTACACCAACCAAGGTTTTCCAAGATTGCTTCTTAGTGATTGGAATCTTTCCACCATATTAGGATCTAGATAACTATGACTAGCTCCTAAATAAATTAAAATAGAAATGGGTTGGTCATTAATATTACCTTCCACTTCAATCATGTGTGACTGAAACTCAGTTTACTTGTTATCCAAGGCTACGTAGATCCTTGGTACATTTCTTCCCATGTCTTTAAATATCATAGCTTGTTGTACATTATGAACATTTCTCACTTTTTCACCATTGTGAGGGAAATCATTGTACATGTAGTCTCCCCCACAACCCCAACATTGAATAGGTGGTTGCCTTGGTATTTTCTGCATTTTCTCAGTCATTCTGGGCTCCTTGGGAGTTGGTTGTCCTTGAGAACTATTTCTGAAAAATTATTTCTTACTTCCCTTCTTCCTCTGTTCCATGTTTCTTTTCTTCTTGTCTTCCCAAGCCTTTTGTAAATTTGATATTCCCCTTTGCTAATAATAGAGACAGTTGGATATCCTTATAGTTTCATCCAATGTATTGGGATCATCATATTGTATCTTGTCACTTATAAATGATGGCAGCCCACACATGTACCTATGAATTTTAACTTTCTCATCCTTGATGAATGCAACATATTTCAACAAATCTAAGAATCATATTTCATATTAATCTATTGCCATAATCCCAAGCTTGAGGTCAAAGAAATCCTTCATTTTCTTGTCATGGTATCACTTAGTTAAGTATTTATTTTGAAAATACCTTTTAAACTCCCTCCAAGTAACCTTTTTCTCATCAATGTGTTGCACTTGCATGATCTAATCCCACCACATTGATTTTTTTTCCTTTATATGATAGATGTAAATTCTCCCTTCTACCTACGCAAAGTAATTATGCATTTGGAAGTACTTCCTCATGCCCAACAATGAGGTCTCTACATCTTCATCCTTCTTGTGCTCACCATCCAAGGTAGGAGGCTTGATCTTATTTATTTCTCCTTGTAGCTCATCCACCCCAGTCCTTCTCTTATGATTTTTGAGAGGATATTGAATTGAGCTACTGGGCGCTTTCTGGAATGAATGTTTTGGTGAGTGGTGATGATTCATGTCAACACTTCGTGTTTCTCTTCTTTTACCATGAGACCTATGACTCCTTGACTTGCTTGACTATGTCTCCTTATCCATTTTATTTTCTATTCTCTCCAAGCTTTTCATCAACCTGATATTGAATCCATTGTGCTGCTCCTTGGCTTTGATAAGCCTCTCATTATCATCTTTATAGTTTTGGACATGTTTTTGCAGTCCTTTTATGGTTTCTACCAAGTTTATGTGCTCCTACTTGCCTTCTCTATGCTCATTAGATTTTGCACTATCAATACCCATTCTAATATACAAACCCATGAATTCATCATCATGTTTGTAAATTCTCTACACATCTTCCATGATTTTGAATCTATGCGTTGATTTTTTCCTGATCTAATCATTGTTAATTCTTCAAAATGTGCAGGCAATAATACTTATTAGACGAATTCATGCAACAACTTCATGAAAACTCTACACAATTTTGTCAGAATCCTTTCTTTTGATTTATTGCATTATTTTAATGTTCCAATTCAAAAAAATTGGGTGAATAATTGGACTCCTTTTTCCAAAACGTTCTCATCGACTACTCCCTTGCACAATTTTGATTCTTGCACAGTAAATTATGGTCATTTGGAATTCACCAAATATCCTTTTACTCTTTCTTTCTTCCTTTTGAAGCACGTACACACATTGGTGTTCAACATGTACCAATGCACAATGTCAATATTTAACCTATACACCATGTATCAATATTATGCATGCACCACCAAGTTTCTTTGTGCATAACAAAATTTTAGTGCACCCACCCACACACCATTGTTTTCTGCACATTTCTAGAATGTAATATTGTCATTAAAAATGGGAACTAATATTATTTTATTTATAGCATTTTTATATAAATCATATAAATATAAACATATTATTAAACTACAAGATAGAATTTAATATTGTTTATCCATGGTATGGATTAAAAACCATAATAAATTAATAATATTTTTGGTTCTTTTTTCAGGCATATTTTCTAATTAATTTTGTTTGAACTTTGGTTAGACATTGTTAGAACTACAGATTTGAGTTGTTGAGTCTATATAATTGGATTGTAGAGTTTGCATAATCTGATTTCCTTGAGGTTTTTTATATTAATCTATTTATACAATAAAAAATACAATTTAAACAAAATAAAATCTAGATTTCACCAAAATCTATATCACCTAATTCTAGTGAAAATGTTCAAAAAATAGAACATCTAAACAACTCCCTAAAGTTAAGGAGATTTTATTAATTTTTCTTTGTAAAAAAGTTTTCTGGATCATAGTTGAATTTGCTTGTGCATGCAGATTGCACATAATGTTTTTTCAGGAGATTTTGTTAATTTCACTTTGTGAAATCTTTTTCTAGATCATAGTTGAATTTTATTATGCATGCAAATTGCATACAACGTTTTTCTTTCAATACGAACCCAGAGTTATAGTTTCTCGAGTGATTTTGAATACCTCTTCAATATTGAGAATCCATCATCTTCCATCATATTCCTATAATAGATTTTGTGTTTCATCATCCAGGCCGAATATAGGTATAAATAAATTTATACTTTTTTGTTCTAAGAAAACTATGAATCTAATAAATATGGTATATACCATATTTAACATTTCCTCATTTATGATGAATATAAGTATAAATGAATTTAACATTGTATTGATAGTTTCTACTATTGTGATGATGGTTGTAGGTTAATAAGATGCAATTTTTATGGAGTAAAGAATATGTAACTTTTATTGTGATGATGGTTGTATGTTAAGAAGATGTTGGGGACTTGCACTTCCAACCTCTCAAATATCTCTTCTGTTGGATCTCGAGGGTTTTCATGAATAGACTTGTTCTCCATGGCTAGGGTTTCTGCAACTTCTCTTTAAGCCAATTACTGGATCCTACAAATTTCCAGAAATACCCAAATAAAACCTTCTTTGATACCAATATGATCTATAAATTATCATGGATATTCCATTGAAACAGTTTATCACAACAGATCTAATAAATAAAATTGAAATCTACACTATGAAGGTTAAATTCCTTTAAATTCCAGAATGTTTATGCATGAAATAGATAAAATGCAGAAAATATATAATAGTAAAATACAATCACACACCATCCAAAAAATAACACAAAGATTTTCCCTAGGAATCTCTTAAGGGAGAAAACCCATCTAGAAGGTGAGGTTGTTCTTCTCTCTTTTCTCTAGTATGGAAATAACGCAAGTACAAGGGAGAAGGCACTCTCTATGGAGTTAAATGAGACTTGTGGCCTATTAGGATACTACATAAAACTAACCCCATGTGTTATGCTCTCTAATTTCTCACTCCTAGTTGTTCTTCTCTTCTATGAAAAAAAATACATTAATATAGAATGGAACCTCTTCTCCTCCTGGTGGCCCGATATTTAACATAGCCCAATATCCATCTAGGGGTAGGTTTTTTACTTCCTCAATAGCCCAATATCCATCTAGGGGTAGGTTTTTTACTTCCTCAACCCTCAAATGTGATAGTTTTTTGGAATTTCTATATGATCTTTAAAGTGCATACATTCCTATCCTTATATGCATGAGTAATGAGGACTCGTGTGGCATCCTCTCATTTCATGGTGGTCAACACAGTAGGTAAACTTGTGGGAGGAATAACTTTATCATATGAGCTTCAATTGTCGTGATTTTTGCACCATTGGAAAGGTCTCAATGTGTAGAATAGAATCATATAATATGATCTATGTTTGGAAATTATTAAGCCCAAAAAAATTATTTTGATGCCTCAAAATGGATCGAGAAGGTTATGAACCTCAATTTTCCAAACTGGGACCTACCACTAAAATGACTCTGCAAGTTGATTCCTCCATTTTTTTCCACTATGAAAGCATTCTAATAGATGAAAAATAATACAAGGATCCAATCTGGATCATTCTCATAGCTTGTCTCTGAAAAAGTGAAATGATCCAAAACCTTAAAGTTGTCCCAAAAGTAATTTTCTATGCCTCCATTAGATATTGAAAATTTCATAGTCTGAAACCTTGCCGAAAAAATGTTATAGCCAAAATTCCAAGATAACTCATTTGAAAATGATTTTAGGAATAGTTAAAATCCATAAATTCCATAGGACATATCTTATAAATTATAATGAACCATTACCTAAATGTTTTAGCAAATGTACTTAGATATGTCTCCTCGGTATCCTAAAAATTTCACACTGTGAAAATTCTTGAATTTTTTTTATAGAGAAGATTACAATATGAATCACTTGAAGGAGAACAACCCTAGGATCGTGTGATATGATACCAAATTTTATGCACCAACAAAATGAAAATAGAATAGAGAGAGAGAGAGAGAGAGAGAGAGAGAGAGAGAGAGAG
>CBVK0102007674.1:0-12059 GCA_900067695.1 Picea abies
AAACCACGACTCAGGGGCATCTAAGCTGTCAAAATCACCCAGGGATCGCAGCCGGCCCGAGCCACACCAACCCTTAATATGGTTGGATTTTTTGTCCCCGCAGGTTTCAAACCAGTGACTTAACATCACATAGCACCTTAAAAACACACTCTGTCACTGATTGTCCTACACCTCGGGGACTGTCTACATATATCTTTGTTCTAACCTTCGTTACAGGAATATCTACAAGATTATTTTGCAACCATCACTATATATTTCCATTTTGGAAATGAAAAATAAATTGAAATTGAGTCAGAGTTTGCAAATATTGAATATATGTTTTTATAGAAGGTTTCAAATCAACCTCACCAATTACAAATCTACCTGGAAGGAGAGAAGGAGAATGCTCAAGATTTGGTTAACAAAAGATGCACTCATGGATTTATTTCATATGGGATACATAAATCTATAAATTATTTATTCACCAACAACGTGAAATTTGAACTTCAAGAGCCAAATGAAGTAAAGGTTGTTATGATATATTTGCATTTTATGCTAACATTTATTTGCTAGAGGTGGATTTATGCAAGGATGGAACATTATTTAACCATATGCATCTTGGAATTTTTAATCACCTGGAATAGAAGTTGATTGTAAGGGGAGCATATTATGAAACACAACAAGTTCTTAGATCCTTGAGAAGAAGCAACAATAGGTTTGCAATCCATCGTCATGCATAACAAAGGAACTAATAACATGGATGAAGAATCACTTTCAACAAGCATTATTTTGGAACTTCAAATTAATCATCATGAGAAACTATGACACTCACCTTTAGATTCCTTTCAAGCATTCCATAGTTATCATAACCATTTTCAGAACATCACTGGAACTTGGTTGGAGTCATCATTTTCTCAATGTTTTCCTCAAAGTGGAAAGTGTCTACTACTCCTTGCTATGAATTACTTTCTTGAGGCTATAATTCTTTGAATCCTTCATGATGAAATATTTCAGCCATTTAAATATATGTAGAGTTTTGATTTTTCATTTAGGTCTTAAAATCCTTGGATGGTTACATTGACATTATGATTTTATTTTCCCTTTAGATCTTAAAATCCTATGATTTTGTAGTAGGATAGGTTTATTTAATGATTTCTTATTTTCCACAATAAAAGTTTTGGTTTAATTCTAATTTAATTTTTCGCATACAACTTAGTTTTCTATTAAGTTTCTTTGATATTTCTTTCTCTTATCACATAGATAGTTGTCTTATTTTCTTTACCAAATACTATGGTTTTGCTCTCTAAATTTGAAATTTGGCTTAAGTAGTGGGGTTTTCTTAATTTGGCATAAAAGCCATGAACATAAGCATGCTTCACAAAGGAGATTCTCTCATTTTTTCAAAGATCCTTGCAACATGAGATTGGTAAGCTAGAAAATTAGATTAGAAACATCCAAATAGTTATGGGTTTCATTCAATTTGAGGACTAGATATTTTGTTGAGTTTTATAATGTTGATTTACAATAAAATCTCCAATATGAACATAGATTGGGAAAAACAATACATTGACTCAATTTTATCATAATTTTTTTGTTAGAAAGGTGCATTTATGTTAGATGTATTGGCCTAACTTTTTCACTTCAACTTAGATTTTCTAAACTTAAAAAATAAGTTGTTTCACGTGAATTATCAAGTGAAGAAATATCCCTTGAAGCATTGAAGAGCCCGCTTTTTGAAAAATGTGACATATGACCAAAGCATGACAATCTTAAATTTTAATTTCAATTTGCTTTATGGATGATGCCTTAAGTTTTATGAATACAGGTTTTAGGCTTTACTCTCTTTCATTTCATTTCAAATAAGAAAAACCAACCTCATACTTGAATGATGTGCTTATGCAGGGATGGAATGGCAAAGGAGAATCAAAATATGAGAAGTGGTTTTGAGAGCATTGCACATCATGTACACAAAGAAACTTGGGCCGTTGAAGATGTAAAATATATTTTATGAGATACACATTATGGGGAAGAAGTTGTTGGAGCAAGCATTTAGTCCCTCAAACCTAAGTATTGTTGCAGTGTCAAGGGTAATATGTGGTTTTCAGAACACTGCATAGCATGTACACAAAGAAACTTGGACAACTGAAGATGTAAAATATATTTTATGAGATACACATTATGGGGAAGAAGTTGTTGGAGCAAGCATTCAGTCCCTCAAACCCAAATATTGTTGCAGTACCAAGAGTAATATATTGTATTTGGCATGTGCATTTAATGGAAAAACTTAGTCCATGATCATTGGAAGTATAAGGGGGTAAACAATCAATAATCAACATATTTCTAAGAAAACCAAATTCTTAACTAGTATATATGAGCTGCTTATCTATATAGTTTCCCATATAAATTGATATTTCTTCTAGAGTTTGTTTGAGCATTGGATTTTTGGTGATGCATGTTTGCTTCTAATTGAATATGGTGTATAGGAGATTTATCGTCATTCTTTCTAAGTAATTTATTTTTGCTTATAGTTCATTTTGTCTCATTAAAGATTGATGGTTTGCATCCTAAGAATCTGTTGTCTATTCAGAGTTGATTTTATTATTTCAGATTTTATTTTTCCTTGGTATATTTCTCAAAAATATGTTGTAGGTTTGAGCTTAGTTTTGGTTGGTTTACCTTGCAATTTGGGTTTTATGGTTGATCATCTTTTGTTCTTCCAAGAAAATGCTAGACCTAGATTGAGCATTCATTTTCTCTATATTTGTGTAATTTGCACTTTCATATGCTCTTTATGTCCAACCTCGGTGATATGTTTTTGAGAAATTAGTGAAGCCGAGAAAATATTATAATCCATTCATTATAGGAGGAGAGACTTAGCAATCCAAAAAGCCTAATGATATGGCCCAAGTATGTAGATTCAACCCTTAAAATTAGGCACCATCCCTCTTGCTTTTCAAAGCCGCTTCCTAAATTTATTTAGGTAATTTATATTTCTCTAAGGTTCCAACTTACACATCTTTCTTTCCTAGTAATAATTTTAATCTTACATGGCTTGCCCACTTTTTAAGTACCTATTTGTAGTTCCCCGGGTTAAGAGTGGGGCCTTGTAAAAAGAAAACACACTTGATAATATTTGTAATCTTCCATTTAAGGTCTCAGTCATGTCCTAGACAAAGAAGTTGTGAATAAATATCCCATGTTTTGTGAAGAAGTTAAACAATATTGAAATTGGGGCTTCCCTAAATAAATGAGTCCCAAAAGATAATGAAAAATAGTTAAGTGATGATTCAATGAACTTGAAGATACCATCCATTCACATTAAAGGAGCACACCATGTGAAGGGTTTTCAGTTAGACATCCAGGGCTAAATATCTTTCGGCATATTCTTATTATTCATACATGACCAATCCTTTCAAAAAAACAAGCATCATCCCCATTTGGTTGTAAAGACATGTTGTTTCCCCCATTCACCATTGTTATAACAAATAATTTTAATTTGGTAAAAGGATTAGGAAAGTAAATTCACTCATTTGTGGGGAAATGAAAATATGTTCGCTTGGGCTATGGATGCTCACTGACAGTGGATCAAGGTCAATGATGTTGGGGTTACTCTGTCGGGGCTATGGATGCTCGTGGATAGTGGAACATTATCATAGGAAAGTGAAATAACCTTTTTTCTCAAAATATTCGACCCCATTTAAAGAAAAACAATGTGATTATTGTTGTTACCTAAAACATTAAGTAAAGTTTTAAAGGAAATAAACTCCATAATTTCTATTTTTAGAAAGAGATGCTCAGTCGTTGAAGTTGTATGATTGGCATATTATGTGTTCATGTTACAAGGGAAGGAACTAAATAAACCATTTGTTTGAACTCCAAGGTATGATTCTTTTTGAATTTTTTTGGATTCATGTTAAAAGATATGGCATTGATTAAGAGATTCATGTATTCATCCAGTGTGTCACCATTTGTTGAGCCCTCAACAACACCCCCCTGAAGTTTTGGGAAAAACCTGGTGCCCCTCCTTCACTTCACTAGTATGAGTGTGCTTTCTTGAGTATGCCCCTTAGATCTTCATCCTCTGATACCAATTATGTGGATTGAAACCAGTCAAGAACAAAGTTCTACATTAAAGTGTGGAATTAAATCTCTTACTACATCTCATTAGGAAGGCAGAGACTTAAATAACTTTACATAAAGAAAACTAACATGATTCTAATAACACATTCTCAACAACCTTGGAGAGAAAACCTTGACGAGGTACTAAAACTAGCAACTAATTATGGTAACAGATATAGTTAAATATGAGATCTCAACTATCCACAATAAAAGGAAACCAAGTGGCATTTCCACAATAAAACATAATTATTACACCCAATACTAATGCCTCACAAAAAAAATAATATGAGATGCTAAATGATCTGAATTGGATCCACACAAAGACAATTCGTTATTGGCACAGGCTCTACAATGATCAACACATGCAAGGTTCAAGAATACATATGAGGAAGGAGGCCAGGTTGTTGGTGTGAAGGACCTCGTGCCATCATGAATGGTGTCCACCCTTAATATCAAATCAAGTAAAATCATGAGACTTACCCTCAAATGTAATTAGATAAAAGACAAGAGAGGAGAAACGAGCTTGGGGAAGTTGAAGTGTCAAGGAAACCTAGCCTTCCAACCATCTCCCATTTGAGTCATCCTCCTATATACCAATTCCCCACAAAGGAAGAGTGGTTCTTTGGTTGAGAGTGATGGAAATGCTACCTATATTTCCATGTAAAGCATGAAGATGAAATGGAGAGCATGTCACCTACACATTCATGAATAATAAGGGAGCTTGGCCAAAGCCAATTGAATGTTGGTTTTATCATTTGAGTTTCTAGGGTAAATACTGAGTTTTCTCCATGGTGAATCTCTCTATTGTTGTGTTTTATGCTCGAGAGTTTTTTAAATGGCCACTTTGTATTTTGAATGGTTGTTCTATAGTTTTAATGGTTGTTGTGTTTACTTATTGAGCTAATATTCTATTCACAACTGTAGTGTTAGAGTTTTCCTTCACAGTTACATTTTTTTATGAGTAAATGCATAACCCATTAGCTCTCTGTCCTCCAACCATTGGTTTATTTCTAATATTGGAGATCCGTGGACACCATTATTTGGTTGTTGCAATGTTGTAGGGAGTTTCTAAATCTATTTTTCTTGTGTATTTGACTATTGGAAGGAAGAAAAATGCCACTGTGATTTTCCATGATTTGCTTGTTGAGGTTTAGAGGTTTATTTGGCTATCTATAGCTCACTAAGGGCCAATATATAGCCCAAAAAATCTGAGCAAGCCATTCCACAACTATTTAAACCCATTCCTCAGCACCTATAGGTTGTATGACCATTTTCTTTCTAGCTGAGAGGTTATATGAGATCATATAGGTCGTATGCTCCTATGGGGGGTGTCTCTTGCATAAGAGAGAAAAAATCAACGACTCACCTCTTGTTTTGGTTATTCCAATGTCATAAACCATCATAGGTTTTTCCTTCATTCACCATAGGTTGATCTTTGGTTGGAAATAGTCATTGTATGGCTTAAATCAATTAATGATACATGCCCAACACTTTATTTAAATCTTTGGACCACCACCTTTCTTACAATTACTTGAGGTTTAAATAGAGTTCTCTTCATTAGGAAATCATCAATATTTTATTTATTTTCTTTTCCTAATCCAGGTGGATATTGGTGGCCACCCACCTGTTCCAACTGGCTCCTCTTTTCAGTTTTTAGTGCAACACGCTCTTCTGTACTTCTTTGTAATTGTGGGTTATACACTTCCAAGGATGTATGAAGCCATACACATCTTCCAGGTGGATACTCGTGGCCTTCCACCTAATCTAACTAGTTTTTTTTTTATGTTTTCATGTCAGCACACGTTGTTGTACTTTCAGGGCCGTTTTGAGGCACTAAACAATGTTTTTTTGGCTCACCACAGTCAAACTGTAGGCGAAGTCAGAGTTTGACTGCATAATGCCTATTTCTTGAAAATACATTTCCAATGGGCTATCACACACTTAAAACAAAGATCGTATGCAAAAGGTATGACCCTAGGAAGTTAATGCACTAACTTACCCAAATGGGGGCCACATGACTTTTGGCGTTTCATCTCCTAGGGTTAGGTTTTTGGATGTCTAGGGTTTTGGCATTCATGTTTATCATAAAAAGGTCTTCAGAGCCTCATTGTAATGATCTTCTTGCAAATGAGAATAGTCGTCACATCTCTTCTCAGAGATAAATCTTCCACCATTCTAGCGAGTCTTGCACTTTGTATTTTTACAGTATCTTTACAACTCTTTCATTAAAATAAATCAAGTATTGATGTATTTCTTTATTTCTAGCAATTTTCATGAGTATTTCATTGGAATATCTATGCTTTCATTTCATTCCGAAAATAATCTGGATAAAAAACACTTGGGAATTTCCCTGCATTTTGTAGATTGTACCCAGTGTAAACCCATTGGATTTGATTATAGCTTGACTTTGGTTAGGATATCAAGTGAGGCATGCAAAAAATGTATCTAATGGAAGGGATCAACCTCGAGACCTCATATATGAAGCTCAAAGTACTCAACTACTCAAGCTAGCCCACAGAGATTTGTTTTCCAAGGAAAATTTTACAAGGAAACCCAAGGGATGATTCCCAACATTCATGGTTGGAATCTCTATTAATATACACTAGTGTTCCTAACCCAAGGGAATTCAAACCAGACACCCATTGGAAAAAAACTAGGTAAATGTCCGAAAACACTGGCAACAACTAGTTGAACTAACCCTTTAGGTTAGTGTTTATATATATATATACATTGTCCATTGGATGTAGCTTGGGTGGTTGGGATGAATTTTGTTTACCCTTCCCACCCAGGTTCAATTCCTTGTGAGTGACATGTTGTGTCCTTAAAATGGGTCTATAAGATGCTCTTGTTGTTGAGCCCCCAATATTCTGAAAAATGCTCGGCCTCCCCATGTTCTCTCACGGATTTCAAGGGGTTTCTTCGTGGACGTAGCGAGCACTGATATCCAGTGTCGTGAACCAAATGATATATATATCATCAATTGGGTATAGATTGGGTGGTTGAGAAGAAGAATTGTTATCCTCCCCACCCAAGTTCAAATCCCTCTTTTAACATGTTCAATCTTCATGATGTGATGTTACATTTCAAGCACCCAAAGGGATCAAATCTCTTGAGGTGCAAACCTTTAACCTTTTCTCAAGTTTTTCACTCTTAAAAATGTTTGTACCTCGAGAGATTTGATTCCTCTAAATTATTTTAATTAATAATGGCTCACGCTAACAAATGACTCGTAAGTTTAATTGACAATACCAATATATTAAAGGGACGAGTATGTCATAATCCTCAAGTGACTACGATTGAAGCGATTGAAGGGATGACTTTAGGACCAAGTTTTTCTAAACTTGTTGGGATGAGTTACATAAATTTTTGTATTAATAGTAATAGATAATGATGCATGAATTCATAGAGATACCAATCACTAGATATATAGACGATTTAAGACACTCCTAGCTTTTATCTCCTATAACTTAAAACCACTATTTTGTAATATGTAGTTCCATTAAAAGAATGTAACACCGCTATGTTGCATTTTCGGTATAATTATGAAGTTGCTCAAATGTGTATGTGCATGGTTGAACAAAATGAACGAGGGCATTATGGTGTTAAATTTACATGCATAGACACCACTATTTGTTCGATATTGTACTTTGATTTGAATTCATATCCACATATAAACAAGGAAAATAGATGTAAAGCAACAAGGAAAATAGATGTGAAGCAGTTAATTCCCGTTTCGTTGAACAATCGGAAGAATTGATAAAACTAGGTAATTATTGAATAATTTCAATAAAGTAGCACCCATATTTCCAAAAAGAAATAAATATAAGTGCAGAAGTTGTGAAGTGGCTTTGGAGTGAGAAGAATTAAAGCTACATGGATACAAATCTAACGAAGTGCCTCACTTGTTCATAGAACTGTAACCCATATAAAAGTATCTACTAACTAATTGATACATAAATATATATTTATGTAAATAGTACTTCATCTTCTATACATAAATAATCCACATGTAACCATGAATTCGTGTTTAGAGGACACAAGTTGCAAGCTACTAAACAGTTGAACATAGAAAGGGGAAAGTGAAGTGGACCATAATCTTTGCTCATATGTATCAACCTTACCCTTCCCTGGTCCTTATTTATAATATTATATAATATGTATCAACCTTACCCTTACCTTATCCTTATTTATAATATTATATAACATGAACTCACTATACTAACTAGTTATTAATTGGCCAACAGTTGATGACCACAAACTAGTAATGTGGTGCTCTCTCTATGGAATGCAATTAAGGGACCGTTGGTGTTCATCACACTATGTTCATATGTTTATTGTTCTTTCCTTAACAATATAATATTTAAAATTTTGTATTAATGGCATCTATGGCCTATGACTTGTGCCCTAAGATGCATAATCTTTAAAGATTTTTCTCTTTAAAAGTTTTTTTTCAAAGATAATTATGAATTTTTAAAAATGATTTTAAAAATTTAACCATAAAATTTTATTAGTTTACCTTTTTATTGGATAAAGAGAAAGAAAACATTTACTCATTAACTATTTAACTTTTTCAATAACAACAAACAAAGATTACACCAAATGTGCTACGTGGCATGAATTTTCTAGCCATCTACCCAAATCAAATCCATTTGGTATTTGAGACATGCTATTTATTGGATGGTGTCTTGTATTTGTGTCTATAATTTTTGCCAAGTGCATCAAGATTTTAGTGTTTATGCTTGAAAATTGTTAAGATGAGTTCAATGTTTCTATTGCATGTGTAGAACTGTTTAGCGGTGGAGGAATCTCTAGACATTTTTCCTCAAACTTCATTTGTAAGGAGTCATATGAATTTCTAAGTAGAACACCAATTCTTAAATGGGTTCTAAGTTATTCAGACCATATCTTCCACGAAAATATCTTAGTTTTCAATTTGCACTCAATTTGAGAGATATTGTTTTCTGGTTTAACATTTAACTTTTCTTATATTTGCTTCTTTAGACAATTCTTTTCCTCAATGAGGAAAGTTCATTACTAAACCTTGTGCCATGGCTTTATTAGAAAATGTTGCAAATTTTATGAATATGTGGTTTGTTGTTACATAACACATGCAACAACAAAAAAATATATATGGTCTATGATGTAGATAGTACTTCTAATTTCTCATTATTTGTGTTGGTTAATTATTCTTCAATCAAGCATGATTATGTTGCTTCAATAAAGGAAGATATCAACTTCATTGCAACCATGTCTGTAGCTACGTGACCAAAAGATATAGTCCCTGGAAGAGGCAGGGACTAAAAATGTTGTAGTTCTGGCTATCAATAAGAGGTACTAGGTGATCCAGGAGGATCAAGAATGCTCAAAAATTGAGCATCTCAAATACTAATGAAAATGACTTCATTGCGTAGATCTCGACGAGATATTTCTAGCGGCATGTAAATCACCTCAAATGGACGTCATATGAATAAGTTACGATGTTTTGAATATTTTTACCAATAGGCAAAAAGTCAAATAGGGTAGAACACGTGGCAAACCCACAGGCTGCCACATGGCCATACATACAGCTGACAGGGCACAAGGTGACTTCATGATGACATCATGCCAATGTTCTAGCTCGATAGGTTGCCACGTGTCACTCAATTTTGTCATTTTCGACACCCAATTGAACCAATAAAAGGTTACCATGTGGCATCTATATGGTCCACGTGGCACCACTGAAAGGGTGACATGTGACAGGTCATACAGTGAAGTGGAAAGTGATAGGTGCTAGTACGATGATGATATGGCACTAAAAAGTGGCAGTTGACATAGGCAAGTTGAATGTGCACTAACGTGGTGCTAAATGTACAACAGGTGAACCAACCAAAGAGTGCCACATGGCACTCTCCAGTTGGCCAATATTGGCTAAGGGATATAAAAGTTGTTTGGGCTCGACAGGGTTTGAACCCACGACCTCCATAGGAATATTCCAACGACTTAACTATATGTTCTGACCATTGTGCCAACCATATAGTTTGTTAAAACAAATGGGTGTCATTGTATTTAAGTTTGCTCCAGGAATTTATGGAGTCGGGTGGGATTCGACCCCCCCTACCTAGCCTATAAAAGCCACACGCTTAGACATTGTATGGGAATATTTTTGTGTGTCAGGGAGTTCTATCAGTCTGGCATGAATCTCGATGTGGGAATGTGGACAAGTACAGTTGTACCTTTGTCTCGAAGTGCATGCCAAGGATGGTCCTTGAACATTGTGTCCAAATATGGGAAACTTTATACTCGTTCTTCTCAGAATTTCAAGAGGAATTCAATGGTAACCTTTGTTTCTGGGGTTGAGTAGCATATTAGAAGATCACTGTAAAAACACAAGTTCGAGTCATTATTGTATCAAGCATTTGAGCATTAATAGAGCAGTCTCTTGTTTTGAAGTGGACCCGGAGATGTAGCCGAAGATGGGTGAAATACGTTACCAATTTGTGTAATGTGCCTTGATATTTGTTGTTAATATTTATATTATTTTCATCATGTTTCTTTCTGCAAGTTATTATTAGTTAATGAAGTTTATGGATAAATAAGCATTTTCACATGATATTTTGCAAATAGTCACAACGATCTTAATTTCTCGAATCCAAATGGATGTTAGTGTCTACTTAAGAACTAATTGACATCTAAGGATTTTCGGATCAAGTTGGTATCAGAGTTGGTTTGACATTTATTTGCAAGTGAATGCTTATGGCATCCAAACTCAAGCTTGGTGAGGGATAGGTGAAGAGTACATTCCTGAGATTAGTTCGAGGCATGCATTTCAAAAGTAAGAAATGGCTTCAACAAAAGATGAGGATTCTTCTAATACAAATCCTTTTGGTACTGAAGAGGAATTTTTTTCGACGTTCATGACAGTGAAGGCCATGGTGGAAGAAATGTACGAAGATCGAAAGAAGGCCAAGGGAACTGGTGGTAAAAGCAAAGGAAAGCCACATAACTTCGAGAAGCAGTTGAAGGGAAAAAAAGAAGAGAAGCCTAAATGTTCTCATTGCAAGAAGAAAGGACATGAGGAGGCAACGTGTTGAAAGTTGCATCCAGAGAGGCTACCAAAGAAGTTCAAGGAAAAGGGTACACAAAAGGCCAGAGCCATAGTTCATGATCTTGGATCAAATTCTAAATTTACAACTATGGGCGTTAAAGGTATATTTTATGTTGCTAGTTTCAGTTCACATACTTCTTCTACAAAGTTTAAATAAATCCCTGATGGAAGGAAAAGAAATGACATGTTTCATTTACGAGTTATCTCAAAGCACACTAAGATTGATACACTTGTTGATAGTGGATCATAAATAAATCTTATTTCAGAGCAAGTTGTTAAGAATTTGGGATTGGAAACTAGGCCTCATTTGAGACCATATCCTTTGGCTTGGATTTGTGATAATTCTCAGTTATAGGTAACTAAACAATGCAAGTTAGGGTTTGAGATCACATCCAATTTCATTGATGAGGTAGAGTTAGACATGATTCCACTTGACATTTGCGGGATGGTTTTGGGAATTCCATACTTGTATAACAGGAAGGTCATTTTCTATTGGGAATAGAACAAGTATCATCTTTTCAAGGATGGGATTGAGTTCATTGTGAGGGCACATCAGATGAATACTAATTTGACTATTGTCATTATAGGGCATGTGAAAATGCTAGTTAATGCTAGTATCCAGGATTCAAGTTTACAACCTACGGTTGGAATTAAAGAAGATCCTTTGGTTGATGTTGTTCCTGTTAATAAGGGAAAATATGTTGATGGTCCATTCTCTTTCACATATGTATATTCAATTTTGTTGTTCAGTTTATTACTAATCAGTGGAGTTGTTTAGTAGTTGCAGCAATAAATGGTAGAGTTTGTGAATTTAAGGGAATGGTTAACTTGGTCAACAATGTTGTTTCATTCTTCATTATTATTGTGATGAGTCAGG
>CBVK0102007675.1:0-12521 GCA_900067695.1 Picea abies
GCATCAGAGGAAAACAACTGAAAGACTTCTATTCCATTACGGGGAAGCAGCCTGCAGTGGAACAGTTCTAGTTATCATTTTTGGGGAAGCAACCTAAAATGGGACATTGATGTTTATCATTTGTAAATAACAAAGTTAGCATTCATATGTAACACCTCCAAATCATGTTTCCATTGTTGTAATAGAGGGATTTATTAGCCACTCTAGGAGAATTTCGAGAGTGGGAGGGGTCTTGTAGGGATTTCTAAGCCTTTCTTTAGCAACATTGAAGACAACTGTTGCAATGTTTTCTATTATTAGATGATGGACTACATGTGGGTCGAATTTCCAAGTAATATCATTCTTGTTCTGAAGTACAAAGATGAAAGAATGAAATAATGTGATGTTGAAGACATTTAACATGTATATCGGGAGCGGGAAAAGCATCGTTGTTATGCCATATCTTCCTAGATCTGGTAAAGAAATAATCTTCTTTGTATGAAGTAAGGAGGTAGAATAATTATTAAAAGAGTGAAATAAGTATAATGTATGATTTATGCTATATACATAATAAATATGTTATGTAAATTCCATGTTCATGTATGATGTATTATTAATGCCTTGTAAAGAAGCGATTCAAACAATACAGTTGCTTGGGAAAACATGTTTGGGTTTTTCTTTCAGAGAAGCGAGTGAAGGAAATGAACAAGAAGTTCATTCAGAGGATCCAATAGATACATCAGGCAATACAATAATAGTGAATTCAAGATGGCCATGGCATGACCAGAACTAGAATGATCAAGTCCAAGATGGAGCAAATTCATATCCAAGATGGAGATTCAAGATGGAAGTCCAAGATGGAGATTCAAGATGGAGGTCTAAGCTAAAGATCCAAGATGGAGATCCAAGATGGAAATCCAAGATGGAAATTCAATATGGAGGTCCAAGATGAAGATCCAAGATGGAGATTCCAAGATGGAGATCCAAGATGATGATCCAAGATGGAAGTCCAAGATGGAGATTGAATACGGATATCAGTTCTAGTATGAAGATCAAATGAAGTGTATTTCAGCAAGGTGGAAGAGTGAGAAATCTTTATCATCACTAATTTGTTGAGTAATCCAAACTTTTGGAGGCCCAAACGTTCTTTAGTGGGGAGGTGTGATCCAGGAGGATCCTAAATGCTCAAAAGTTAATCATCTCAAATGCTAATGAAAATGAATTCATTGCATAGAGCTCAACGAGAGCTTTCTAACGATGCATAAAACACCTCAAATGGACATCGTATGAAGAAGTTATGATGTTCTGAATATTTTGACCAACAGGAAAAAAGTCAAACAAGGCAAGACACGTGGTAGGCCCACAGGATAACGTGGAAATAAGAGAGGCTACCACATGTCACTCAATTTTGGCATTTTCGACACCGAGTTGGACCAGTAAAAAGTTGTCATGTGGCATATGTATGGTCCAAGTGGCACCATTGAAAGGGTGACACATGGAAGGATGTATAGTGACATGGAAGTACGATGATGATTTGGCACTGATAGGTGGAAGTTGACGTAGGCAGGTTTACTGTGTGCTGACGTGACGTTGAATGTACAACATGTGAACCAACCAAAGAGTGTCACGTGGCACTCTTCAGTTGGCCAATATTGGCTAAGTGGTATAAAAAAAAATTGGGCTTGGCAAGGTTTGAACCACCGACCTCCACGGGAACATTCCAATGACTTAACTATATGCTCTGACCATTGCGCTAACCATATCGTTTGTTAAAACAAATAGGAATCATTGTATTTAAGTTTGCTCCGAGAATCTATGGAGTCGAGTGGGGTTTGACCCCCTTGACCTAGCCTATAAAATCCACATGCCTAGCCCTTGTATGGGCATCATTTTGCATGTCAGGGAGATCTTTCAGTCTAGCAGGAATCCCGAGGTGGGAATTTGGACAAGTACAAGAGTTGTACCTTTGTCTCGAATTGCATGCCAAGGAGGGTCCTTGAACACTTTGTTCAAATATGGGCAATTTTATGCTCGTTCTTCTTAGAATTTCGAGAGGAATTCAATGGTGACCTATGTTTCTAGGGTTGAGTATCATATTAGAAGGACATTGTAAAAACACAAGTTCGAGTCATTATTGTATCAAAAATGTGAGCATTAATAGAGTGGTCTCTCATTTTGAAGTGGAACTAGAGACGTAGCCCAAGATGGGTGAACCCTGTTATCAACTTGTGTGATGTGACTTGATCTTTGTTGTTAATATTTCTCTCATTTTCAACATTTTTCTCCCCACAAGTTATTATCAGTTAATAAAGTTTATGGATAAGTGTTTTCACATGATATTTTGCAAATAGTCATAACGATCTTAATTTCCCGAATCTCATCGAATCTTAGTGTCTTCTTAAGAACTAATTGACATCAAAGAATTTTTGGATCATTAGGCTAGTGAAAATCATATACAAAATCATTTTGGATGCACTTCCCTTATTGATATTAAATTAATGAATCCATATAAAATTGAGATCCTTATCTATTGTTGTCCAATCTAAAAAAAATTGTGTTGACATGATTACTCCCCTTGTTGGCAAAGGTTAACATTGTGTTATTGATGAAGGATATTGTGTATTCAATTTAGTATTTTGATTGTGAAAAATTATTTTAATTATGGTTGCATATATTGTAGAATTAATGTGTATGTTTTAATCCCTCGAATAATAATACATAGATTTTATATTAGAAAACGATGTGAATTAATTAAAGTGCATCATAATAACTACACCAAACCCTTCTTTGATGTTATTCTCAAGTAGTGGAGCAAGAGCAAATAGGTTGGCAATGACGTTGAACTAGAATCGCATAAAAATAAACCCACACACAAATTTCAAGACATGTATTGTACTAAAAATGAACACACATGCCAAAGGGAGGAGAGTGAGGTGAAATGAACAATAAGGGAGTCTTAATTGTTCATCCCTTTTCACCTGCATGATGGGACACCTATTGGAGTATGAAACCATTATCATAATGAACGACCAAATACTGGGAGGGGCATGAATTATAGAGGCCCCCATTTAGTTTATGTATACCTTCATTCGTCCTAGTGCCTAGGTTGGCTTGAGCATTGACTTCCTCTCTTTGTTTTTTAAGACCTAAAATAAGTCGAGATTGTTAAAATATGTGACCAATGTAATGATCTATTAGGTAAGTAGAGACGTCTAATATTTTGAAGAGGAATTAGATGGAACAATGACCTTATTATAATCCAGGAGTCCCTAACCATTGTTTCTTGGTAAACACCTTTCCCCTTTAGTGCAATTGTGCCTTGATAGATCAATTTTTATTTCACCATGTTATTGGTTGTGTTGTTTGATTCCCAAGCATATTTTAATTCCTTTTTTCCACCAAGGTTATAGATGACCACCCCACACTTTCCACCCTTGGTTTTTCTTTTGAATCACCATCAAGAAATAAGATACGTTGTTTTATTTATGATCTCCACTTATGAAATTCATGACCACTTAATTTGAGCTACAATTTGGAAGAGTGATTGGGTTTCTTATTTTTAATCTTGGAGTGATTTGGTTGTTTTGAAATGAGATCTTTGATCCAATTCTTGTCCTCAACTTCAAAATTGACTAAGGAAGTCTTACCAATTTCATTGGATCATATCATCTCATGCAAAAGTCCCTGAGCTTGATTGGCATCCCCTCTGGGAATGGAGGATTCGTGTCTAAATATGGTGTGGTTCTTGGTGATCCATATTTTTCAAGATAAGTATTTTGGGAGGGAATGATTGGCTCTCCAAAGTAGTTGCTTCTACAGCATGTTTCCTAAGTATCAAGCATGCCATGTTAAGAGCATCTTCCACCAATCATGAAGCGTTGAGATTGTTAATATTGATTTCTCAAAGGTTATTCTCCAAACCTATAGAGTGAATGTGTAGCCTAGAAAGAGGTTCTTCATTTTTTCTCCTACTAAGAGGTAGAGAGAGCATATGGAGGGTCCTTAAATCCCTCATTTTTCAGGTTTTCAGTTATTAGAGGTTTTCCTTACACCATAATCCATCAAAAATGTCTAACTTTTGGAGACAACTCCACTCTATATCTATTTCCATATATTCTATTGTGGGGGGAAGGTCTTCAATAGCCATTCTAATTCAAAATATCCTTGTTTAACAAAATGGTTGAAATTTCTTGAAATTTAGAATTTAGAAATTTCACCTTTTAACTAGAGGTTCCCCAAGTCTTAAACCTATGAATTCAACCTTAGCACTATTATGAGATATAGAAAAAAATAGTAGTGTAAATGGACAATATTTCAATCCTTAACAAACCAAACTTCTAGGCAATTCAAGGAGAAAAGATACCAAAGTGTTTAGATAAGTTTTAGTCCATGAAGGAAATTTTATCATGCATAAACCAGATCCAAAAACTCTTAGTTACAACCATGAATACAAAAATAAAACAAACCTTATCTTCTTCAATTATAATGTTAAATCACTTAACATAATTTCCCTTAACTTATGTCAAATCAACAAGACATATATAGCTAGAAATTATAAACCATGAATAACATAGATGGCTAAAAATCAAATTTGTAGATTACACAAGTATTGGACAAAAAAAATCATTAATTTGCAAAATATAAAGTTGTTGTGCATACCATAGACTTATCACAACACTAGTACAATCCACTAGCTCTACAAAACCCTAGCTAGGGAAAACAATGAAAACTCTAGCTAGCTCCAACATGCATGAATCACTCAAAGAAGTCCTCCAAGGAAAGATGTATCGTATTCTTCATTTTCACCAAATACAACATAGAGTTTCATCTCAAAACCCTCGCATCAATTCTCCAAGGGATATCCCTACCTGGTTTACTCTTGCTTCTTTATGAAACATATCACAGAATCTGTGAATCAATGGATGGTCTATGTTCACCATAATGGCTCCTACGTATTTTGCAATACAATGAATCGCTTTCATGGATAGACAAAAAATTATTGCAGCTACATCTATGCATTGTTTTAATGAGCACCTTGTTCTCCCTTGGCCATGGCTTATTGATTCTCCCTTGGCCATGGCTTATTGATATTTGTTGACAAGAATGCCACATGCATAAACTTACTTTGAGTCCTACAGAAACTTGTCATTACAGGGGATGTACCCATTACCTTGGTTTTATACTCTCATTTTTTAATATCAATTTAATGTCGAGATTTTTTAATTTGGACTTGCTTTTATGTCCTCGCTCATATGCAGGCTCTAATGAATGAGAGGTTATCGAATACGAGGAAGGGAATCATCTAGATATGAAGAGTCTGAAGCTGGTTAAGACACATGGAACCCAAAAACGGGCTAACCTAAAGAACGACGGATCATTTTGGTATCCATGAAGAACCATAGATCATGTTGGTATCCATGAAGAAGCAACTAGTTGTTATCATATACATTTATATTGGGAACGGTTTTGATCTTGAATGTTGAATGTACTACTCTTTTATGGAGAGAAATATCCACTATGTTAATCAGCATTGAATGCAATGCCATTCAATGCTGCCAATGGTGTATTGGTAGTGGGATTCAAAAGTAATTTGAATTCTATGGTCAATACATCACTAGAGGCATCTTTTTTACACTGTCTGGAGGTTAAAAGCTAAAAGGACACAATGTGAAAAGAAAAAGTAGTTTAAATTTCAATAATTATAATGATCAATCTCACTGGCTCCACTATAATTCAAGGGTATATTCAACAACCCACAATTCAGATATATCAAACACTTGTGACCTAACAAGAGCACCCCATTTTCTTGAATGAACACAGAAGTGACCACTTGGCTTTGGGTCAAGAAAAGGTAGTTATTTTTTAAGAGTTTTATAAATGTGAAAAGATAAGAAGAAAAGTATTTTTGGATTATTATTGAAAATAACTACTTCTAAGGAACATTTACATGGAAGCCATCTTTGGCCAAGTCGTTTAGGAGAACATTGTGATTTTGGTGTTGCAAATGTGTGGAGCTACCTTTATTCCTTTTCCAAGCATTCAAACTATTGTAAAAAATGTAGTTTTATGTTGTAGATTATTTTCATGATTCAAACTATTGTAAAAAATGTAGTTTTATGTTGTAGATTATTTTCATGTGTAGAATTAGGTTGTCTATTCCTTTTCCAAGCACTCAAACTATTGTAAAAAATGTAGTTTTATGTTGTAGATTATTTTCATGTGTAGAATTATGTTGTCTATTCCTTTTCCAAGAATTCAAACTATTGTAAAAAATGTAGTTTTATGTTGTAGATTATTTCCATGTGTAGAATTAGGTTGTCTTACTTATGTTTACCTTGAATGTTTATCTAAATATGTAATCATAGAGTTATGATTGGTTCTTTTAATCTTAGATTATTTTGGGTTTTGCAACTGACTACCCTTGTTTATGTTCTTATTTTTTCAGTAACTAATTGCAAGATATAATGGTGGTGATGTGGTTGGATTTATGTTTAATTTCTTGTTCCATTAGTTTCTCTCGGACCCTTTTGTTTTGCATTTTTCATTTTACATCTTAGATCAAAAACCCTAAATGGTGCACTGGGTTGGAACTAGTAAAACCCTAATCATTAATGGTTACTAAGTTAGAATCCAGATGGGTTCCCTACACCAAATGGGGAGCGGTCTAATTGGAACTTCTCACTAGGGTGAACCCCTTATTGTTGAGCGGGACATTTTGACCCATCAACAATATGAAACTCTAACCCTAGACTTTAAGATGGTCCAAGAAGATCAAGAAGTCCTAGCGACTCCAAGATAGAGAGACCAAGAACAAATGAATATCTAAGAGACAAAAGATGACCAATGCAATCCACTTGATTATATCACTAACACAAGAGTGATAAGAATAATGAGATGTGATGAATAATGATGATCATCTCCAATATCTTCTTCTTCACAAGAGAAAACCATAGTCACAAGATCAATTTCCAACAAAGACATCCTCCTCCCATGTATAACTTCTCCTAGGTTTTCCTCATGAACCTTAGTGAATCACTACAAGAATCTCAAGTGCAAAGAGAAGAGTATGATGACAAGGATTATGAAATGACCCTCTCCTTCCTCTATATATGAGAGGTAATGGAGGCCAAACAATACAATGTCGGCCCATACCCTTACAAGCAACCTACAATAAACACATGTAGGCTCACCCAAGTGAAGTGCTCCACTCCAAGGGTACACACGTCAAGCTTCAAGATGATTTCATATGAAATTAGGGCCCCAATATGATGTAGTATGTCCACACCCCCCCATCACAATCCGACATGGAATCCATCGCTTTGTAACACCCTCAACCCCCTAACCCTTCCTTAGGCTAGTGAGATGTCAAACTTTCCTCTTCCTCACCCTAATTCCTTTCTCAAAACAGATCTCATAGATGGAATTTTATCATCAAGATAATTCCTATGACTATAACCGTACTCAAAACCAAGATGAGGATCAAAAGTTATGGCCTCCTAAAGTTTCCAAGCCTTCTTCGCCAAAGGCCACTTCACATCCATGTGGACCTTTGCCACATGTACCATCCCATGTGGAACCACCTGGTGTTGACCTGTCAGGACACGAGTTCCTCCAACGTGGCATGTCAACAAGATGAACTCAAAGGCATATCTATGCCCAATCGTGCACCAGGACCCCGCATATCCCCAACAACTAACACAACTAGAGTCATCCTCGATGGTCTTTTATCTGGTAGTTTAGTCCCCTAGACCTTAACCCAACCAGAACCTTTTTTCTACCGAACATCAGGATCCAAGGATCCCCCGACACTTGACACCATGAGATGATTCTCAGTTGTCGGTTAACATGTTAACTAGGTCTCGAAACTTAACATGAGTCGAAACTCTGCCTAACTGAAGGCACACATCCACCTGGTGCCTCACTGCAATAGTCACCTCACCCCTCCAAGCTTCACCAAACCCTTTTCAACCAAATCTCCCCCTTGTTCGATCATCTGGTCCTCCGGTGCATCGAATCCCTCCTAAGATTTATTCCAAGAGATCAATGACTGATATCTCTCAACCCCCCAAATCCAACAGATGGGATCCATCCTTGGCTCAAAGGTGCATAAGGGAAAGTGGTCTAGTTGGCACCAAAGACACTTAGACTTAACATGGCATGCCACCTAGCATGACACCCCGCAATTTGACCGATCACTGCATTGAAGTGGCCTCAATGATGTAGCACAACACATGGAACCACACATAGTTGCCAACGTCATCACATCCTCCGACCTCGTATGAAATTCTACATTAGAACCTCGATTATCCAAGACATGTGGAACATTACCTTCATGACACGTGGACCAACTACAACGCAACCCTAGACTGACGTGGCATTACACGTCATCATGGGGCATAAGGTTCCTCCATTCAGGTGCTGACACATATCCACTTGTTATTAGCTTAGATACAGTATCTTGATGTCACTGACATGTGCTCCAAATTCCTCCCGCTCATACCCTCACAAAAGGAAAGGGCTAGAACCATTCCCAAGCAAGCATCGAGGAACCAGACAAAAAACATAAAGAAACGGGGCTTGGAAACTCTGGTGGTCCGAAGGTTCGATTACCCTGGGGAGATGACAACCCTCCTAAGATTATCTAAGAAAAGAGAATCAGTGACTAAGATCTCTCAGCATTCGAATCCAACAACCACGAGTTAAAGGTGTTGAATCAAATTTTCTCTCCCAATAGGGATCACACTCGTCCCACACAAGTGAGATGTCGAAAAGTGTCGTCCCTAGTGGCATTTTGGTCATCATGTTGGCATGACACGTCAAAATGGCGTCATCCTCTCTCTCTTCATTTATAAGCATAATAAGGGGGTGCAACCCTGTGTTGGAACCCCGACCCACTAACATTGAGATATGTCAAGGCCTTCGACAAAGACCCTTGTTGGGCACTTTAATTGACTAAATAAATAGATAATTAAGCTGTTCAATATGAATTGTCAAACCCAAGGAAGTTTTGTTATTGTAAGATAATTGTGCATAGTCTATGCTAGATTATGAAAGCAAACACTAATCAAGTTGCAGTAAGGTAAACTAACACTAAAAGAAACAGTATTGAAAAGTTTAACACTAACACATGTTGTTGACACAGCTGAAGTTCTAATCTATTGTTGAAGAATTGAAATCACACTTGCATAATTGAAATCTAATTTCCAGTAGTAGAAATTGATGAGTGTATAAGAATCCTGGATTATCTAATCTATTCTAATTTTCTATATTACTCTTGCAGAAATAAGTTATGTGCTAATTGTTGAAAGGGAATTCACACTTCTATTTACTTTTTCTTGAAAACATAGATTAATCTAATGCAGAAAAGGAATTAACTTTCAAAGCAATTCTCCAACAATATTCAACAATTGTTTCTAACTCTCATGAGACACACTGATGTGCATTAACTGTAACAACAAATGTATTCTAGAAATGCATAAATAGCTAAATCACACAACTGTAAATAATCAAAGAAGTTAATCTAAAACTAAAAACAAAGGGGAGTCTGTGAGAAAGGTGGGCCCTTTCCTTCTCACTAAATCCACTCGAAAAGACTACAGTAGGTTGGAGAAACTCAAATCACTTCTTTATTAAATCTCCAGAATGTTTAGATACAAAATGTTTCACTTCACTTCAATGTTCCACAGCTAATCTTCAGTACCTAATGATTAAAAAAGCTCTGTTATTTAAAGACAGAGTCATTCAGTTGAAACAAACTCAGAACAACCTTGAGAATCAAATATTCTCAAGTTGTTCATATGATATAAAAGATTTGTCATCATTACAAAATCTGTAAATGATATTGCTCACCAATGTGAGCCAAAACGTGTAACAGCCTTGAGGATCGGTCTTCAGGATTCGGATTTGAATGATATACCAGCTTCCAGGATCGGTGGACATCTGTTGCAGCAAGTGTAACAACTTCCAAAAAAGGTGCACAGTTGTTGTAGTCATGTAACAACATGCAGAACTGGCGCACAGTTGTAACAGCTGGTGTAACAACAACGATCTTTCTTCAAGACTTGGTTGACATCTGTTGCAGCAAGTGTAACAACTTCCAAAAAAGGTGCACAGTTGTTGTAGTCATGTAACAACATGCAGAACTGGCGCACAGTTGTAACAGCTGGTGTAACAACAACGATCTTTCTTCAAGACTTGGTTGTTCTACACATTTTGATCATTAGTTGAACATTCGTGGATAAAATATGAGAAACACTACCAATTAAGCGTGTTAAGTAAATAAGAATACAAAAGCAAGATCAATGATTCATACCTTGGGAAAAAGGTCTTGGCAAACATGATATTAGGCATTTTAGCATAGAAATGATAAGGTTGAATGAGAAAAATATATAGTGAAAAAGGGACATTTATGGATCCTAACATGCCCCCCAACTGAAGACATTCCATGTCCTCATGCAACCCACATTCAAGCCTTACTCTGAATCCGAGTCAGGGAAGTGACTCCTCCAGTGCAAATTGCTAAGACAAAACTGTCATGAGATTCTTCATTTGCAAGTCTAAATCCACTACTCCTTACCATCTCCAAACGACATCTTTTGAGACCTTTGACCCCTGTGTATACTCTGAATGAGGCATCCAAAAAATAGGAAAATGAAACCTGAGTCCCATCCACTGATCCCTACATGTTCTCATACATGTAATACTTATTCCTTCTTGACTGAAAAATTGGTCGGTTCTTCATCATGACCAGTGACTGGTACTTTCACTATTTTATACCATGCCTGAAAATAAATATTACCACATTCATAGCACATGTGCTCTCTATTTTGATTCATAAAAGTTGTTGTCAGTGGTAATATATCTAAGGTTAACTCGTCTGGGTTTCTCTGTCGAGAAACCTGCAGCTCCTTCTTTAGGGAAGCCAACTCTACTTTGAGGCTGTCATTTTCCTTCATTAGTTCAGTAATCCTAGAATTTCCAGTACTCTTTATCTTCTTCTCAATTTGAGAAAACAACTGTGCAAGTGGTACATCGTCATTATCCTCATTATTTTGTGTAACTGGTTCCTCTGTAACAGCTAATCCTGGCATGACTGGTTCTTGTGGGACAGTCTCTTCCTGGGCAGTTGGTTCTTGTGTGACAGCTAATTCTGGCATGATTGGTTCTTGTGGGACAGTCTTTCCCTGGGAAGCTGGTTCTTGTGTAATAGCTAAGTTCTGGGAAGAGGTTGGTTCTTGTGTCACAGTCATGCTGTCGGAAGGGACTGGTTCTTGTGTAACAGTCAATGTTTTAACAACGGAGGATAATGGACGAAGAATGGGTATTTCCTGTTCCATATTCTTCCATCCAACTGTTGCTTCAGTAGACCTCGTTGACCTAATTCTCCTCCTAGGTAATGTAGAGACAAAAACAGGGGTGTTCCTTTTCTCTTCTTTAGGAGAAGGAGGGCGTTCTTCAACAACCAGACAAGGAGGAAAATGTTCCATATTCTTCCATCCAACTGTTGCTTCAGTAGACCTCGTTGACCTAATTCTCCTCCTAGGTAATGTAGAGACAAAAACAGGGGTGTTCCTTTTCTCTTCTTTAGGAGAAGGAGGGCGTTCTTCAACAACCAGACAAGGAGGAAAATCTGGAATGTCGGGGTCTTGTATAATCTGTACTTCGTCACTCGATGAGTGATGCACATAATCATCAAGAGAAATCGATGACTCTACTGCAATTTGTTTACATTTGGCCTGAATTAACAAAATGGTTTCTTGAATTTCCTTGCACAAGGTAAACCTGGTATACGTATCTCCATAGGATCATTTTGTGGCTCACTCATGTTTTTATTATTGATGTCAAAATCAGGCAGGGTCTGAGTATCAACAAAATCAGAACACTCTGTCGCAGCAACAGGGGTGTTTTGAGGTGCGCCTGGTTCAATAGGAGATGAAGTCGATGTACTGTCTGTTATAGCAGGGGTTGTAATTGTTGTTGCAGTAGACCTCGCTAACCTAGTTCTCTTCCTAAGTAATGTAAAGACAGAAGCATGGGTTTTCCTTTTCTTAGCTTTAGGAGTAGGAGGGAGTTCTTCAACAATAGTTGTTGCAGCTAAGGGCTGAGGCTCATGACTTGGTCTAGGAATTGGGTTTTCAACTTTTGGCTCAATAACAACTGCAGGCATAGGGTTTAGTTGTTCTGGTTCAACTCAGTCAATGATTTTCTGAGTGGTGTTAGAATTGCTTCTAGTTTTTCATTTGCTTCTCTGAGTCGACTTACGGGCAGTTACAGCGGGGGCTTTAACTGTTGTTGCAGCCGAGGGCTGAGGCTCATGACTTGGTCCAGGGATTGGGTTTAGCTATTCTGGGTTGGTCATAATAGTAGGCACAAGATTTGGTTGTTCTTCCACTTCAGGTAATGGGTCATTAGGAATTCCCATTCCTTTATTGAATCAACAACCCTATCAGTCTGTGATTGGAAAGACAATTCTTGGGATTCTTTGATTTCTTGACAAAGTGAGCCATATTATGCAAGGAATGAAGAAGGAAATAAGGGATTTT
>CBVK0102007698.1:0-12787 GCA_900067695.1 Picea abies
TGTCCATCAACATGCCACGTGTCAAAATCTCATTCACCCATATGTCTACCAACTCAACACGCTTTCCATGTCAACTTGCCAAATCAGTTGACACGTCACCTACCACGTGTGAGGTCGTACCCTTCCATGTCAACATGTACGAACTGTACAATCAACAATTTTTTTGTCTATTTGGCAAATCGAACAGAACGCGATATCTCACTCATTCGATGTCTGTTTGACCCCGTTTGAAGTGCGTTGGGTTCATGGAAATGAGGCCTATGCTCCTATTCATTTTGAAGCAATTCCGAGCACTTTGATTTTTGGGCTAAATTTTAACCCCTAGTCCAGATTTTGATCACTCCTTCCCACTAAAAGGATTTTGGACACACAAAAGATGATGATTATCTACCTGATCTTCAATACTCTTCTACTTCCAATTTCTATCAACTAATTCTACTTGAAAAGTCTTTTTGGCAATCACCTGGGTACCTTGACATGCCTTGCAGTACAACTAGCTATGTCCCTCAACCACTGTTCTCTGGATGTTGTTGACCCTATGTTCTCTTTTTGCTTGGAATACTGACAGCCTTCCCACTGAGAATAAAATATCTCTTGTGAACTCTTTGGCATCAACACAATCCGCTCTACAATGGCTGCAAAAAAAAAAATTCCTGTGACATCTTGTCACAAACCAAGAAAACCATCAATCTTGAAAACAAATTCAATAAAAGACTGAAAATGATGCCAACAAAGTCTTTTTCTCTTCAAGAAATAACGGTCGCATCCTATACTACATAAAAGTACATGGCATTTTCCTGCATCTTGGTGTACTCAATATTGACTTACAAGCCAACAAACACCATCGACTAAACATAAGTCGAAAAACATGATCGACACAACATAGTCGTCAAGACAACATCGACACAAGTCGAGACTCATTTGAAACATATCGACATCCCCAATGAAAATTTGACATTCATGATACACAACCATGTTACATTAATGAGTCACTCATAGTGAAACTATCATCAAGTTCATTGTTTACACATACAAAATCACATGCATGTGCATAGCTCTTCAACTCTCCTTCAAGTACAAACATAAGTACATAAACCCAAAAACATGTGGGTACATAAGAGATGGAAATGAAAAACTAAATGGCTACAATAAGTGAGTATCATACCCCTCTTTTGCATCCTCCTGGCAGTTGTGCAACAAAAATAATGCCTTCAAAAGAATGCATTCACATGCAAACTTCCATCTTACAAGTTATGATAAGCTGCTACAAATTGTCATGCTTTCAACAGAAATGAATACATAAGGCTGAAATGTGCATCTACAACAGAAAAATGCAAGTCTTACTTGCTCAAGAAATCTAACCAGTTCTTACCAAGCCAATTCAATGGTGACTTTTTCTACTGAACATCATTTTCTTGAGAATCATCTTGACTCACATCGATGATGGAATCTCCTCTTCCATTCTTTCCAGTCTCTTTATCCATCTTCTTCTTGTGATGTGGATGAGTGGTTGGATGCAATGTCCAACATTGGTCAATGATATGACCCCTCTTTTGGCAATGAGTGCAAATCTTTTGCATCTTCTTTTCAAGTTTCCTTTGCTTGGAAAGTTTCCTAAATGTGGTCAATCTTTTCCGACATCTTGAAACATGATGGTTATCTAAACCGCAATATGTACATGGAACTTTTCTCCCATTTGTACATGAAAATTTACCATGCTTAACACAATCAAAAGCAACTGAATTATAGGTAGAAATATACCTTGAACATTCACCTTTATCACCTTCTTGAGGAGGTGAATTTGAAGAGTTACCAACTCTCTTTTGAAGACCAACAAAAGTGTTATTGTCCTCATGGATTTCACAACTCTCTTGTTTCACACATTTGCATTCATCTTGAACACACACTTTGCATGCTTGAGGGATTGAAATTGCAACAAAAGTTCTTGAACATTCACCTTTATCGCCTTATTGAGGAGGTGAATTTTAAGAGTTACTAGATCTCTTTTGAAGACTAACAACATTGTTCTTGTCCTCGTGGTTGTCACAACTCTCTTGTTTCACACATGTGCATTCATCTTGAACACACACTCTGCATGCTTGAGGGATTGAACTTGCAACAAAAGTTGTTCTTGGAACTGTTTCCCTTGTCTCCTCAACTTTGGAATATGCTCCATCTTTTTGTTCATATCCAAGACCCCTATACTTGGGCCTCTCCTCAACAACAATAGGCTCAACAATGCCTTGTGCATGCTTTCCTAACCCTTTACCTTCATAGCCCATTTTTAACAATAACTTGGACCCTATTCCTCTAGTGTGATTTTCAAAAACACCAAGGCATTCATCTTGAGAGGAATTTGAAGAAAAAACAACATTACATACCTAATGTTAATGCATGTACTTGGTAAGGGTTTCCTTTGCCTCATGGAGTTGAATATCCATCTCATGCAACTTTTCAAGAAGTTGGTGCTTCTCCTCCTTCATGGTCATCAACTGCTCTTGAAGGACAATGCTCTCTTTTCTTTCTTCCCACAACTCTTGTACCATATCTCTCATGGTTACAAACTCCTTCAACATATCTTTGTCAAATAACTTGGTTAATGAAGATGTATGAGAACTATCAATGTTTGAAGCTTCCTCCATCTTTGCAAGATATCAAACTTCAACACAAAACTTGCACAATAATACCAACAGCTAAATCTCTAGCTATCAATGGAAATCCCATAAGAAAAACTATGCTCTGATACCACCTGATCTGAAAATAGGGGGCTAACTTATTTTGCTATGCAAGCACCCTCTACTCCATTAAAATAAACTTTTCAAGACCTTGCTCAATGTCTTAGTTATGCAAGAGATTTTATGTGTCAAGTTCATGCTTCTTCTAAATGTTTATGTGTGAGGTCTTTGTAAGGTTAAATATGTGTTTTAAATAAATACACAACAAACATATCTTGCAGCAAATATAACCAGCAAACTCAAAACAATAACAAGATGATAAAGGAGTTCACCCCCAACTAGGTTACATCTCCTTGAGCCTCCATCAATGAAAACACCAAAGCATTCATCTTGAGAGGAATTTGAAGAAAAACCAACATTACATACCTAATGTTCATGCATGTACGTGGTAAGGGTTTCCTTTGCCTCATGGAGTTGACTCTCCATCTCATGCAACTTTTCAAGAAGCTAGTGCTTCTCCTCCTTCATGGCCATCAACTACTATTGAAGGACAATGCTCTCCTTTATATCTTCCCACATCTCTTGCACCACATCTCTCATGGTTAGAAATTCCTTCAACATATCTTTGTCAAATAACTTGGCTAATGAAGATGTATGAGAACTCTTATTGTTTGAAGCTTCCTCCATCCTTGCAAGATATCAAACTTCAACACAAAACTTGCACAATAAATACAACAACTAAATCTCTAGATATCAATGACAATCATATAAGAAAAACTATGCTCTGATACCACATGATCTACAAATAGGGGGCTGACTTGTTTTTCTATGCAAGCACCATCTACTCCATTAAAATAAACTTCAGGACCTTGCCCAATGTCTTAGTTGTGCAAGAGAAATTATGTGTCAAGTTTATGCCTCTTTTATGTGTTTATGTGTGATGTTTTTAAAAGGTTAAATATTTTGTTTAAAGAAATACAATAGCAAAAATGACTTGTAGCAAATAATAATCAACAAACACTCACAACAAGAACAACATGATAAAGGAGTTCACCCCCAAATGGGCTACATCTCCTTGAGCCTCCATCAATGGACTAGGCTCTCTGGGATTAGTTTGCCAAAGATTCTTTTACAAGATTCTTATCAACTCCGATGAATTTAATAACTATACCATTAGGTTTAGAATACATAAAAACCCAAAAAATGACTAATAGAACTCTAAAAATGGACCATGGCTCATTCGGGCATGACCTCTTCTACATGTGGCCTTGAGCTTCCCTAAGCTTCCTTGTGGAAAAACCACCTGTAAAAGTTCTCAAATGCCTCTAAAAACTATCCCAATGTGTTTAGAGCATAACAATTAGTCAAAAATGACTATTTAGTCATAGAAAACAGACTTGGGCTCATCTGAGCATGGCCTCCTTCAATGGTGGCCCTAAGCTCCATGGAGCTCCCTAAAACTTCATAGTAGAAAAACCTGAAAAAAAAGTCTCCAAATGCCTTTGAAAAATGTTCCAATGGATTCAGAACATCCAAAAACCCCTAGCTGGGCTTTTTCGGCACCTCATTTGGCCAAAACATGAAGAAGATAGGCCTCCTACCATTTTCCTCCTTCAAGCTTGTTGTCTCTGGTTTGCCAATTCACACCTCCTATGTGAGTAACCTGGCTTCTGAGTGTTTCCTATTCCTAAACCCAGCACATGCATGCATGCCCGCAAAATGCACCAAATTGTTTCATCGTTAGTGGAATTTGGGCCCCCAAAGGCAGAGGTGTTGGGAACATGGGGGCCATATGGCCACGTCCCAATGCTAAATTAAGGGCCTCATTGCAAGATTTCATGAGTGCTTCACAAGTGGTGGGCACATGGTTGGAGGGCCATTAAAAGACTCCCACACAAGGTTTTTGGCTAGGTCATATGTATACGGCGCATACAACCGAGGGCTAGGGCTAAACCCCAGCCCAGACCCCCGTGCCGAACTACAACATAATGCGACTTTAAATAAAATGTGAATCATATAGTTGTTAAGAAAATCCATGTAGGCTAGTGGTATCCCACACTTTGCGAAGGCACTCCATTGTATGGGGAGGTCCGGGGTTCAATCCCCATGGACTTCATAAAATTTTAAACATACCAACCTTTAATATGGTGCCACGTGGCAGCGCATGTCTGGGCCATGTGGCACCACACAATTTGTCCATCAACATGCCACGTGTCAAAATATCATTCGCCCATATATCTGCCAAGTCAAAACTCTTGCCACGTTAGCTTGCCAAATCAACTGGAATGTCACCTGCCACGTGTGAGGCCGTACCCTACCACGTCAACATGTATGGACTGTACGAATTGTACAGTGAACAATCTTTTTTTTGTTTGGCAAATCGAACAGAACGTGATATCTCACTCATCCGATGTCTGTTTGACCTCGTTCAAAGTGCATTGGGTTCTTGGCGACAAGGCCTATGCTCTTGTTCATTTTGAAGTGATTCCGAACACTTTTATTTTGGGGCTAAATTTTGACCCCTGGTCCAGATTATGATCAATAATACAAAAACAAAACCTTATTTTTTGAGGTGTACATGGGATGACAGTGTATTAGCGTGCGTACATATTAAGATATATGTGGGATGAAAATGTATTAGGGTGTGTACGTACGAGGGATGGTAGTGTATTAGGGTGCGTACATGTTGGTAAAGCCGTGGAAACTTGAGAAGATGAAGATGCAGAGGTTCTAGATTCTGAGATCAATCTCCCAGGAAGGTCTATAGTGCTCAGATACATCAGATCTATCCATTGGTTCAAAAGGTATGTCTTATTTCTATGAATAGTTGGATTTTGATGTATGCATGAGAAATGGTTATGGAGATTTGAGGATTCTCCCTAGAGAGACTAGTGGTTGCATGGGATCTTCTGCATAAGTCAGATCTACAGAAATATAGTGTTGGTATATTTATCATTGATACTTCTTGTTGAGGCACATCTTGTATTTCTTGGCATATGGCTAAGGGTTTTAGGTACATGGTTGAGAGCTTGTATTTGTGAAGTGGTTGATGTATTGAGAGCCTGAATATCAGAAATGGTTTGATGACTAGATCATGTGAGGGTTATTATACTTGTTCATGATTACACACACCTATATGGCATGTGACAAGAGAGAGATATATATGCTTTGGTTAAAGGTTATGTATGAGGATGCATGCACATGGTACAATTACAGTATGGATATAGTGACAGGTTATATATCTATGTGAAAGAAGTTACACAGGGTCAGAAGTTTTTAGAAGAAAGAAAACCCTAGTTTTTAGAAGGCATATGCAGGTTGCATAACAGTTTGGTTGCATACATATGTGGGATGCAGCACTACAGGTCGCGTACCTGATGTGTTTTTGTTGATACATGTTAAGTTCTTGTACATATTGATTACAAGGAAGTTGTACAGGTTGGATGCAGGTCAGTGGTACAGGTTGATACATTTGTATAGTGGTATATCTCACAGTGATAGTGTGACAGTGGTTTCATCATTCTACTTCTACTTCAAGGAGGTTGGATGGGGCAAGGATAGGTGGTTGTAGCCACCTTTCGATTGTAGCTAGAGAAATTAGGGGGTTGTATCCTCCTTTTGGTTGTAGCCAGAGGATTGGGGAGTTGGAGCTTCCCTCAGGTTGTAGCCTAAGAAACTATGGGATTGGAGCCTCCTTCCAGTTGTAGCTAGAAAACAAAGGAAGTTCCATGTAAAACACTGGTGTACTATGTATAATTGTTCATTTGGTCATTGCGTATTTACTCTATAGTTATTGGATGATAATGCTACATCGATATAAAACTTGGATTATATGATTAAAAAGAATTATATTGATCTATTACTGATTCACCCCCCCGTCTCAGTAATCCAATAATAAGGCCCTACTTTATGACAGTCGATACCAGAAACATCCAAGCAAGTTGCACATGCATTGGGTGGGACCATTTATAGTTGTGAAGATCCGACCTTCTGGAGCAGTCAAACTCATGCAATTGGATGGTATACTTTGGCCAAGATGGGTGAATGGTGCTCACCTGAAACCCTATATTTCTCATAACTAGGCTAAAAGACTATTGCTCTAGTCCAAAGGAGCATGTATACTAGATAGATTTGAATTTTTTGCAATTTCTGTGAATTCAGTTAACAAAGTCGGAGTGTGCATTATTGCACCACGACATGTATTTCATTTTTCTGTCTAAGTGTTGTTCTGGTGCAGAACTACTTACTCAGCAGCGTAGGATCATAATATCCACAAATATATTAATGACGAACATTAAATGTGAATGGGACCCCTTTGTGTTCGGAGGGAGAGTAAATCAGGACACAATCCTAGTCCATGTGCCACACGAACCCATTCCAATCATAGCCTTTATGACCGCCACAGTAACCTGTCTGAACTTTGTTAAACCATAAAGCTGCGATATGCGAAGATGCCATCGATATTCGCACTAGGATTCTCATCCATTCAAATGTTAAGGTCTAAAGTCGGCCACGTCCCTGACCAACTTGCTTAGTAAATGCCAAGATCACCCGATAGATTTACCCCATTAACTAGTCCCCTTGGACAACTCAACTCCACATTGTGTCTATAGGGTTAATGATGAATGGCCTTAGCAGTTATTACATAACTTTCTAGCTAAGCCTGAGTATAAGGTTGTGTGAACTCAGTGTAATATGTATTGTTTCCCAGAGAGAACTTAGTTCCTTGATAATTCTGAATTTTTCTCACGCCTGCGCAATCCCTCAGCCCTCAATCGTGATTCCCAATCTGAGTTAGCTTGTTGAAGTCTTTTGACAGTACAAAACCACTATGTCGAGAGCTACATTGAGAAAGAGTGCAGTTTCTAAAGATGTAGTGTCGGATGAGCCATGTGATCCCCGGGTCGAGATAATGGGTGATCTCAAAGGGAAGATCAAGCAAGTCAAACTCCTTGACCTCGACCTAACATACCTAGTCTTGTTCCCGCAGTTGAACACTGATGTATTCTGGAGTGTGGCTTCAGATGAGTTGGGAGGGATGTAGTTCATGCTAAATATGGAGTTCATCAACCTCTTAAACTCCACCATTATGAATCTCAGAGATTTACCAGTGTTCGTCACTTCGGGCGAGGTTACGAGATGTACCAAGTTCCTCATCGACAGGGTACATGATAGGAGCATATGGTTGGATAGAAAATACCCAATTCATGTGGAGGATATCCATCAACTCATCGGCCTCTCCATCAAAGTTGAGGATGTATCCAAAGGATTTCAAGGTCCCCATAAGCATGGGAAGAAAAAGGGAGAGCCCAACTTGTATGAACGATTTCATACTCAGAAAGGGGGGCGCACAACCAATATTGCCCACATTCTACCCAAGATAGTTAGAACAATGTGTTATGTGATCACTATTAAGGTGATGTGGTCCTATTACAAGGGTGAGTTCATGTTGGATTCCTTGTTGGTAGTATATTTTTGCGCCAACGGAGCAGTATTCAACTGGTGCAACTACTTGTTGGAATAACTCTTGGTCGCATGCGAGGAAGTGTAGGAAAAGGGCGACACCTTCACCTATGGATACCTGTTAGTTGCGTTCGCCATGTTGAAGTGGATGCCACCTGCATAAAGACCTCTATCTCTAGCATACAAAGGCCGACTCGAAAATATGTTTGAGCCTTGGCACTCATGGTCAGACTCAGAGAACACTGCATTCAACAATGCAACATTTTCGAAATTGTATAACCAATTTCTTGATGCAACTCAGAGGTTGTGCATTCCTCAGGAATTTCTCAACCTGAACATGTGAAACATCACATTCAGCATGAATCGCCACCACACATTTGTCTGGCCAAGGCATGCCAAGAGAGAAGACTTCCACTCTTGGATGTTTTCATTCTACCTAGACGAAGAGGCCTTCTACAAGGAGGTTATGTCATGGACAGGAGTGAAACACAACCCACGTAAGTCATGGATGCACTACCTTCTATCGATGAAGATTTTGAAGAAAAAGGGATAGAAATCAGGGGTAGGACCAAGCTCAAGCTTAGAGGAAAAGAAGAAAGAGGCTCCAATGCAGACAGACTCAGAGGAGGAGAAAGAGACACAACCAATGGAATGAAAGAAGAGAACATTGCCCATGTTCCCGCAACTTCCAGAGAAAGCCATGCTGACAGGTAAAGATGTCAATGAAATCCTAAACACTACCTTCATTGGAGACCCATTAGTCAAGAAATCTACGACAAGGCTCTCCCCTATAAATATTTTGAACCCTCAACCGATATCATCAACCATTCCTCATACTCAAGCAGCCCAAATCATTGACATCTAGGATGACCTTGAACCTGACACCACTCCATCCACCACCATCATTATTGAAAAACCCCCTTCACCCAGAAGCCACGAAATATCCAAGGACTTGACTCGAGGGTGAGTCAAGGATTATGGTCGGAGCCTATTGGGCCCTTTGTTTTTTGGTTAGAATTTATGCAAGGAAGACTATAGTCCCAATTTTGGTCAAACACAAGTTTGCGCAAGCCACAAAGGAGTTGGACATTGGAGCAAGAAAGGAAACATAAAATGGTTTGAAAGAGGGACAACACAACACCAACAAGGAGAAAGAAGTTATAACAAAAAAAGAACAATAAATCATGTGAAATCTCAAGCAAGCAAATCCCAGTCAGCCTATATATACGATATGTATATGATTGTAAAGGTTTAGATGGTGTAGATGGTACAGTAGGGTTAGACTGGTGTAGACAATATTATCATTTACCCCAAGTAGGTTTTGTGATTGTAATTCGTATCCATTTTTGGAAAAGGGTAGATATAGCTCTAAGGAACGATTCTGGAGCCATAAAATCTTGTAATAGAGTAATGACTTGTATCTATTCAATTGTAGTTGAGAATCTCTTTTAATGATAATATATGGAAGGACATGAAATTTCGAAATATTATGTGTAATTCTTTGTCTATAGTTATCACTTGTCTCTTTGCTTTAATTCTTCATGTCCGATAAGATAAATATGTTATAACTGTTTGCAAATGATGTGTCAACCCCATTGTCTTTATTACTAGCTATGAATGAGTTCAGATATGCACTTTGATTAGTTCGTCTTGCGTAAGACTATGGTGAATCTTGAATATTCTAGAAAGTTGCCTAAGTATTCTCTTTTCCCTTCCATATCTTCTTGTCTTGATTGTGCTTCGGGTGAGACTTCTTCTCTCCGAAGAAGATGAAAATGTCAGTGCTCTAGACTACTTGGTGCCTTTTATTGGTAATCTGAGAAGGACCCTAGTCTGATCAACTTCGCACCAACAATCATTCCTTGATGATGGAGCTCCTAATTGTATGAATTTGAGACCCATTTTGTGGATTATATGACCCTTTGTTGTAAACTTAAGGACATATTTTGAATATGATTAATATAAATATCTTTGGATTTGTGTATGTTGACTATTATGAGATGATTGAATGATTGAATTGTGTCATTATCTTAGTACATTTGTGTTTTTTATAAACTTATTCATTTATAAAGGTATATTGATGAATTTCTCATGAAAGTCAAATTCTAAGGGGAGCCTTTATAAGCCTACACTTGAGACAAAAGGGGGATTGTATTCCCTCTTCAACCTCCAAAGCATGACACGTCTTTAATATCTCAAGACACCTAATCAAGAAATATCTCAACTCAATTTTCTAATTGAGGAAGATCAAATTAGGAGAGGATTTGACCCTTGAAACAAGGATCCTTGATTCTATGGATCCTAAAGAAAAGAGCCCTTCAATCAAGGATTTATTGAAGGGATAATCGATGAGTCATTTTCGTCTAAATAGTAGTTAGGATTTATATTTTAGCTAGGCTTTTTATTCTTATCATTGAAAACTCCCTTTCGAGCTAGTGTATTCAAAATTTTCAAGTACAATTTTGTGGTATGATTTAATCTCCTAATGTAGAATTTGTGGTTTTAGATTTCTCACTCTTAGTGTTTTATTTAGGTTCCCTTAATGGACCTTAAGTAAGGCCCGCTCAAGGTCATACAAGGGACCTTAATTTACTATTATATTTCCTCTTTGTAGTTATCTTTAGTTAGCTTCATTATTGTTTATTGTTATGTACCATTCCATGCAAGTATTCTTAGTTTCCCATAGCCGTTTTCAAGCATATCATTTCAATAGGGTTAGTTTCTTTGTGTCATTTCATTAACAGATGATTTTAAATCTTCTTTGCAATTATTCCAACTTTTTTTTTTCCTAGTAAGAACATTTACTTTATAGCATGTTATTTCCAATTGTTCAATTTCTACATATTTGGTTTATGTTCTTTAAATTACTGCCTTCTTCTCCCATGTTAAGTATCTCAACTTATCCTATTAATATGAGGTGAGGTCACGATATTGTAACTATCCCATAACCACTTCTTAGGAAAATGGTTGGTTGATAACCTTATGTATGAAGGGTTTAGCCATTTTGGAAGGCATATGCAGGTTGGATTGCACGTTGAACTAGATATCATAAGAAATAAAATGCATTCCATAGGTTGGGTTGGTGGTCAATTTGCACTTATTCCAAAGGTTAGAGAGATTGACTTAGATAGGAGGTGATCGATTGATTCATGGTGAGAGAAATTGCCACTGTAAATTGTATTTCCTTATGTGAAAACCTAGAGATCCTTGTAACTGAGAAAACATTAATAATAACTAGAACAAAATAGGCATTTTGAAGTTGGATTTTTTCCCAAGATGGATTTCTATAGGGATGTTACTTTATTTATGTGAATGCATTGAATTATTTAGGTTCATCGTAAAATTAAAGAAAATGCAATCCCTATTAAACACAATAAGTTGTTAAATCTTTTTATTTATAGTTTATTTTATTTTGTATTAAAATCCGTGTTGATGAATCATTAAGGTTATAGAACTAGAATTATAGATCAACCTTTTCTTTTCCATTGAGTGATCCTATGGAGTTTCTAGGATAATATATTGAGAAAAAGAAAGAATCTTTAAATGTACAGAATATTACTCATTTGAAATGGCCTAGTTCATGGAAGAGCTTAACATAGGTAGACTATTCTTAACAAATTATGTTCAAATACTAGACCCTATTTATGATTGTATTAGAAACAAATTTAACTTCATAAAGTAAACAAATGCTAATGTAATATGTAGTAATGATTTTAATTTACAATTATCATATGAAAGGGATATGAAAGGGTATGTGAATAGTGAAGGAAAAGGTATGTGAATAGAGAAGGAAGGTGAAGAATCACTTTTGTAACTCCTTTTTAATCCCTTCCTATATATATATTTGTTTTAACAAATAATAAGGATTTTTTTTTTTTTTTTAGGAAAATAGAATTTAAAAAAATTGTATAATCCAAATTTCAAACTTCAAATTAAATATACAATCACACTAATTTATGGTAAATAATTATGTAATTCATTTGTTATTAATCATAATTAATTTAATTTTAATATAAAATGTAAATTTTATAAGATAAATATATAATATTATAATATTATATCTTATAAAATTATCAATAATGTTAATATATAGGTCATAATTAATTTAATTTTAATATAAAATGTAAATTTTATAAGATAAATATATAATATTATAATATTATATGTTATAAAATTATCAATAATGTTAATATATAGGTAAGAATGATATTGTTAAAAGATTTTTCTTTTTCATATGGCCAAGTGATTATTTCCATTATATAATGCAACTTTTATTAGGCACCATAAATTTTTATAGTATTAAATTATATGTTATAAAATTTTCAATAATATCATATCAATATTTAATGAATGATATTATTATTTTTAAAATAAATTTCAAAATAATAAAACATATAATGTGATAATATTTTATAAATCACTTAAATCATATACTTGTTATGTATATGATAATATTTACTCTATATATATAAAAGGTTAATATATAATTATAAATAATAAATTTAATAATATAATAATTAAATAATATAATTTAATAGTATTAAATTATAAATAATATAATTTTATAGTATTAAATTATATGTTATAAAATTTTCAATAATATCAATATTTAATGAATGATATTATTATTTTTAAAATAAATTTCAAAA
>CBVK0102007699.1:0-16083 GCA_900067695.1 Picea abies
ATAATGTTAAATTGAGATAAGAATGATATTATTAAAAGATTTTATTTTCTTGTATACAAATGTGTAAAAATTTGTTGTAAGCAATTACACTAATTTATGGTGAATAATTATGTAATTTATTTATTACTTTAATCATATAACCAAGTTAATAAAATGCAACTTCTATAAAATATGTTATAATATTAAATTATAGGTTAAAAATTTGTCAATAAAGTTAAATTGAAATAAGAATGATACTATTAAAAGATTTTATTTTCTCATAGATCTCGTTACTATTACTATTTCCATTATAGAGTGCAACTTTGTAGAACATCATAAAATGTTATAATATTAAATTATATGTTATAAAATTTTCAATCATATTAATATTTTGGTAATAATGATATTTTTTTAAATAGTTTTTAAATTAATAAAATATTTAATAAAATATATAATGTGAATAATATTTTATAAATGATTTAAATTTTATAATTGCTATGTATATGATATTATGATATAATATTATAGTTAATTATTATGTATATGATAATTTTAGTAGGTCTAATAATTAAGAATATATGTTTCTTTTTTAGAAATCATATATTCAAATTAAAAAAAAAATAAGGTAAAGTAGATTGAGAAATTGTATATGCAAAAACTTGTTAATGTTATACCAAAACTTTAACATGTAAGATGTAAAAAACAATTTAAATCAAGAAAATGTAAAATTGTAAAAATAACAATAAACATATAAAAATCTAGTTATGTTGTCTACTTACATATTACATATTTACCATTAAGATAAATATGATATTGATTCTCTTTTATTAATTATTAAAATGAAAAAAAAAACACAAGAAGTAATAGTACAACTACATGAAGAGATTAAGAAAGTGAGCTCTAAAAATCACACACTATTAAATAAATTTGTCTTTATATAAAAGAACTAATAAAATATGTAATATAATATTTACACAAATGTACAAAGAATCTATTATATATAATCATATACGCTAATTTATATAGGAAATAGTTATACAATTCATAGTTTAATCATAACCTAGTTACTATTTTTTTATTATAGCAACTTAGAGATTAAAAAAGTGAACTCTAAAAATCACACACTATGAAATAAATTTGTGTTTATAAAATTATTATAGATATAAAAGATATAACATATTTTGTTAATACAATATTTACACAAATGTACAAAGACTCCATTATATTATATGTAATCATACACGCTAATTTAATTTATAGTAAATAATTATGCAATTCATAATTTAATCATAACTTAGTTAAGTGCAACTAATTTAATTTATAGTAAATAATTATGCAATTCATAATTTAATCATAACTTAGTTAAGTGCAACTTACATAAGAAAGAAGTGTTATAATATTAAATTATATATTACAAAATATTACATAGTTTAATCATAACTTAGTTACTATTTCCATTATTGAATGCAACTTATAGTAGAAGTGTTATAATATTAAATTATATATTACAAAATGTTATTTCTATTATACAATCTAATTTATATAAGATAGAAGTGTTATTATATTAAATTATATATTATAAAATGGTAAATAATGTTAATATATATAGATAAGAATGATATTGCTAAAAAAACATTTTTCATACAGAGCCAAGTTACTATTTTCATTATAGAGTACAACTTATGTAGGACACCGTTTTCAATAATGTTAATATTGAAGTAAGAATGATATAAGTATTTTATAAATCACTTATGTATATGACATTATTTATCATGTACATTTAATTATTATTATATAATTATAAATAATATTAATAAATTTATAATATAATTATTATGGATAATACTTATTAAGATTTTAAGGTATATGAATATAGAAGATAATTTTAAATCTAATAAAATTTAGAGTTATAAAAATAATAATAAACATTTAAAAAATTAGTTATGCTATTTAATTATATATTATATAAATAAATATAATATTGATTTTTTTTTGTTAATTATTAAAATAGGAAACCACAAAGATAAAGAGATTGAGAAATTGTGTATGTTAAATATCTTAGAAACATTATGAAGTAGATTAATGTTTACCAAATGATTATGAAAATAAAAAAAAATCTAAGAGAGCTAACAAAACATATACTACAATATTTACATAAATGTACAAAGACTCGATTATATAGTTTTTGGTGACAAGTCCAAGAGGTTATCTCAACCTATTATTACAATATTTATATAAATGTGTAAATATTTGATTATATAGTTTTTAGTGACAAGTCCAAGTCCAAGGGGTTATCTCAATCTATTTATCGTTACTAATGTTGTACCAAGACCTTAAGATGTAAGATGAAAATTTTAAATTCAAGAAAATGTAGAGTTATAAAAATAACAATAAACATGTAAAAATATAGTCATATTTTTTAATTACATATTATATTTTCAAAATTAAGATAGATATGATGTTGAGTCTCTATTATTAATTATCAAAATTGGGGAAACAAATGATAGTACAACCACAAGGATAAAGAGATCGAGAAATTATGTATGCCATAGCTTCAAGAAACACTATGTAGCAGATCCATACTCACTAAATGATTATCGGAATAAAAGAATTAAGAGAATTAACAAAACATATGCTACAATATTTACATAAAAGTGCAAAGACTCGATTACAGAAACAATTGGTCTTCCATACTAGTGTTTGGCAACAAGCCTGAGTGTTTATCTCAATTTATTATCGCCAATATTGTTGAGCAATTGGCTAGTTTCATGTCTGTAGCTATTTGATTTAAATCCCCCTAAGTGAAATGCATTAATTTACACAAATGAGTTTATTAAAAATACCATCCACAAATGTGGAAAAACATCCATTAAATTTCCCTGCAAAAACTTTTCCTTGAAAAAAAATTATCATTAAAAATGGTTTGCATTCTTATAACTATTAACAATTACCAATATGTACTCTCAAATCAAATCATATCTATAAATGTGGAAAAACATCCATTAAATTTCCCTGCAAAAACTTCCTTGAAAAAAATTTATCATTAAAAATGGTTTGCATTCTTATAACTATTAACAATTACCAATATTACCAATATGTACTCTCAAATCAAATCATATCTATAAAAAAATTTCAATCATAATGATAATATATATATTTTGAAAAATAATCTATTTAAATGATTTGAAACATTCTGAACATTTCAAGTCACATGCTAAAGAAATAGTTTTGATAGATACAGAAGAAAAAATCAATAAAAAATTATAAGCTTTTCGATCAAATATGTAGTCAATACATGTAACAAACATTTTATGTCTCTTTCGAATAAGCACAGGCTTAAGAGAGAGTTAAACATGGCAACAATGTTTACCTTTTGAAGGTCATACTATCTTATATGTGATCCCTACATAAACGCGTTGCATTTTATTTTGATAATAAAGACAAGAAGTAAATGCTCAATGTAAAATTGTCGTGTGGGTGAGGACCTAAAAGACACATGATTTGATTTATGTTAAATACATTCACGTGAATGGCCACCTAACTTCCTATTTGATTACAATGTGTGTTGCATAATCCACTTCTTTCTTCATTGACAAGACACATGGGATTGCTTAGATTTCTATTCACTGAAAACACCCCTTCCCACTTCCTGTAAAGCATGGTTTGTACTCCAACCTCCACGTGGCCAAAGCTATCAATAATCTTTTATTGTATTTGGTCCTTTCAATCACACTCTTGTTGTTGAATGCTAAAAGGCCAACATCAGAAAGGGTTTTAGTTAGTGGATCCCCCTTGACTACTCTTATGTCATATAGCAATAAGTTAATCTTTATAAATTTAGCAATGTAAATATCTTTGTCAATCTTCTAGAACTAACTAAAGATTTGTACTCACACTTGTGTTGGAATAAGGATAAGGTGGAATCCGATGGACCTCAGGATGAGGTCTAGGGTAGGTTGAAAAGGTTAAGGGTTTAATGTTTACAGGGCATTTGTAAATGTTTTTTTAATACAAATTACGAATTTTATGTGTAGTTTTTTGTTTTAATTTATCGAACATTAAGATAATTTAAGAATTTTTTTTGTAAAATATTTTTCTTTTACAAATAAATATATACATTTTATAATAAAAAGTAAGATTGTAATGTTTTGAAGTCTATAATCAATCATTAAGTGTTTAAATTAGCTATTCAAAATATATCATATAAAGTCAAATAATAAGAATTTGCTATCATAATATTAAATTATATATCTAAAATACAATCACACAAAGTATTAGGATAGTTTATCAATACGACACATAATATAAAACAATAATGAGAATAGTGCTCACATATAGAGAAGGCTTTCTATCATTAAGGGTTGGCCTCATCTATCATTCTCCAAATAATTTTGAATAGGCTTTTATTTATTGTCATTCTCCTCATGCTTTGTAAGTTACTTCAGTTCATAAATGGCTAGATCATTAATGGGGAACTTATTCAACCAAGGAACATTAACATTGGGAGCATTGAGAAATGGTCAATTATTGAATTGTGCTTAACACTTGTAAACATAAAAGCTTGCTTTATGTTGAGCATGTCCATCTGTTGATATTAAGGACTAAGTCGAGTATGTTAGAGAATGAATAGGACTCTATAGGAGGGGGTGCACTTACTCATGGTACAAGGAGCTCCATTTTAGAAGCTTAATACTGAATGTAAAGGTACTTATTCAACTTCCACCTTAGCTACTTCAACCTAGAACTATAAGTGTAGTTGGCAACAAGTTAGGGAATCATAATGTTGAGTAAACCAATTGCAATGTTGCACATTTTTAAACAAGCATTCATCCATTCTTTTACAAATATGATAGAGGATATCAACTCTAATAAATTATCTTGCTACATTGAACTCAACAACCCAAGTAAGGCTGTCTTGTAAAATGGTTTCCTTACAAGAGATTGGAGAAGGAAGAAGCTTATTACAAAATCTAAAAACCCATTCCCAAGATGTTTTAAAAAAGTTATTGAAAAAGGTGTGTGACAATTTCATTTCTGCCACATAGGGGGTTTTAAGTTGAGGCACACTAAAGTATTTCAGAGGCTATTGTTTATGGACAAATTCATTTCTGTAGACACAAACCAATCTCCCTAGTTTGGGAACCCAAAACTATAACAAAACAACACATAACATGTTTCTTTCCTTATATTCATACAATCAAAATATTAACTGGTAAAGACTAGACTCTCACCTTTTGACCGAAGGTTGTCCTTGCTAATTGTAGCTTCCAGCTTGATCCAAATCCTTGAGATGGAAACATCCATAAGGACACAAGCTAACCAAAAAAAGAAACAAAAATATTTTGACAAATCTATACAAATGACCAAGGAGAAATGTAATAAAGATAATCAACAACCTTTATGTGAAAGAGAATATGTTATTGTATTGATAAATAGTGGAAGAGTTACAACCAATTCCTCGGTGTTCTGAAGCTCCTTCCAACAAGTTCATTGCTCCAATACCCACAATGCATCCATGATATCCATCACCATCAACTGACTACTTTAGCTTAGATTGAATCTATCAAAGCCAAAGAAATGCTGACAATCTTCTAATAACAAGCCAGAAGCAAAATGATATCAACCATTATTCTCCATTAACTATTAGCCTTTCCTTAGGAGAGAAGGTCCCTTTTATAGATTGAAAAGGAGGTTAGGATCTCCCAAAATCAGGAGTACATGTGAGATCCAAACTAATCGGAGGACACCTCATTTCTGAAGCTTCTCTTCTAGAAACTTCATGAATTTCATCTTTTTCTCTGTTTTTAGACTGTCACACCCTGCAGTGGAGAAAACTAAGAAATTGTCACACCCTACAGTGGTGCAACATGAGACAATTAAGGGTGTCGCATGTTGCAATGGTGCAACATGTGACACTCTCTTGAAATAGGGATTTAGTGACCCTTTTTCCTTCTTCCAAAGGAAGATTCTTCTTCAAAAATCAAGACTTTTATGCTCTGGATGATAGAGGATAAGTGAACATCATCGATTTCGAAAAAATATTGTGTAACAGAATGCCCCCCAAAGTATGAAGCTAGAAAGAGGTGAGACCTGAAATACTTTGTCATGTGGGTATTGAAACAAAGAACTCATCGGTTGGAGACATGTCAACAACAAACAAGGAATTACAGTATCATTATTGATGTAGGCATTCCCATACTCATAATACAAATAACTCAAAGCATAAGAGGTTACATACAAAGATACATGTCAATTAAGATAGGTCATGGCCTTTGAATTACACTGTGGATCCATGCCACAATATATCAAATATGAACATAGCCACCAAAAATACACTGTGGATCCATGTCATAATGACTCAAATTTGAACATAGCCATGAGACATACATTATGGATCTAGTACATTATTAGAATACTCCATTGCAACCTGGATATATCAGTAAGGATCCAAGATCTTCATTTCCATTATTCCATAGTATGAATATAACCATGTGAATATAGGTGTTGAAGTCGAACATGGTAGAAACCCTCTAATTACCATTCAATGATGAAAATTGTTAATAGATGTGAAAGGAACCACCAATGATGATGATGGCCCTCAAGGTACATAAGTACATTCTATTGAGTGTGAATATATGATTTGAAGTCGAACACCCATAGAATTATTCGATCGAAGGCCATTGATTAAAACATGTCGTCGAATGCGAGGAAGATTGCCATTGAGGCATGCAAGTTCCAAGGTACTGTAAAGTTTCTAAACCAATTCCCTAGATAATGTGTTAATGTCGATAGAAGTGATCCATCGCAAGAGGGCCTTGATGTATCCCCTGTCAACGACATGAAATAGGTACAAGGATTTGGAGTAGATCATAGTATATATGGATTTAGGATTGACTCAGGGATGACCGACATTGTAAAAGGATGATGAGATAGAAATATTTTGATTGGAATTCTCTTGAAAATATTGATGACACGACAACTATCTTGGCAGTGCTGACTTAAACTGAGGATCACAGACCAAAATATAACTTTGGATAAAAGTGTGACCAACAAGAGACAAGTGGATTTCCCAATATGACATGAGGAGTGACTGAGTGTCATGTTCAAGAGTGACTTGCTGCCAATAATTTATACAGATTTAATACAAGTTCCCTTCACAATTCCCCCCCACTATTTTTGGTGAGTACCTCTTTATTTTTACACAAGATTGAGGAGGATAACATATGCTTGTGTTATACGATCATCCTTTGGATGAGTCCTTCAGAGTATTTTTAATGAACCCTAGGAAGGAGTGGTTTGGTCCCATATGGGTCTTTTGATGTATGTTTTACGAGTCCAGAGAAAGTAAACTTGGTGGTTTTTCATGTTTAGGGAGTTTAAAAAACACTTAAAGAAAACTCGAGGATTGACTTTTTTGGTAAATTTAGTCTCCCAAGCCCGAAAAAGTGCAAAATAACACCTAGGAGAACTCTTCTAGTCATGTTTGACTAGAGTATTCATTTTTCGTAATTAATCATACTTAGCCCGAAAAGGGTAAACTAATGCTTAATAGATGTTCTTTCAAATTCTTTAACGAGTGTGAAATGAAGCAAGTTCACTTGGAAATATTTTCATATTTATAGGGTTTTGAAAATAGCTTAAAGAAAACCCTATCATGTTTTTGTAATTTTTTAAGTTTTTGTAAAAAACTATAAAAAACATACTCAATTGTAGCTTTATATTTCAAACATTGATCTGTAACCTACACAAGCTATATAAAAACATCATTCATACTCAACAATTATGTCAACCAATGAGGCATTATGTAAAAATGGTAAAAATAAAATAGAATATTAAAGGGAATATTATGTACTTGGTTAAAAATAGGCAAAAGTGATTATTTTTTACCATTGTGTGTTTTTACCATTCCATTAGTGAGAAAAAACCCCCCATTTGGTTGTTTCTTCATGTGACTATTGTGAGCATATTTGTGGATGAAATCGACTCTCAATTTCTCTAGGTAATAGATCTCCCCCTCTTCTTTCATTTGATGGTCATTTTTTTCATTTCAAGTTGTTTTTAGATGTTTTTGGGCTTGCCAAGCCCTAAAACACACCTCCAAGGTGTCCCAGGCTACCCCTATCGAAGACTGTGACACTTAAGAGTGTCACAGTCTCGCTTAATAGAGAAGTGTGACATTGTTGCTCTGTGGGTAAAAAAATAGGGTGCCACACCCATAAATCTCAAGACATTTCTCATTTTATCTTGTGAAGCTTGAAAATTTTGGATCTTGTCTAAAAAATAATTTCTTCATTTGTTGTTTGCATACTTTTTGTTGGTCAAAATGTTGGAATGGAGGGAAAGGGAGCATGAAATGGAAGATCAAATTGTAGGAAATGATACAAACACCATGTTGGCCCTACGGAGGTGTGGTTTGGAAAATTCTTTCTAGATCCATGGAATGAGGGCCCAAGTTCGACTGTTGGAGTTCCTGGTAAAAATGTGCAAACTCGATGAGTTGGTATTCAAGGTCAGAGCTCATGACTTGACCTTAAAAATTGAGGACATTTAATTTTTGACTGGGCTCTTAAGGAGAGGAGAGCGAGTTTCTTTGTCTAAATTAAGGGGAGGCAGTGAAAAGACCAATAATTACATCTCACAATATTGCATTGCCGAAACAACGAAGAGTAGTGTGAAAATTCCAATAAGAAAATATGAGAGACCTTTCCTTGAGGATCGTTATTTTCACCATCACTCGAGTTGTCGGAAGTGAATCTCCTCACTTAGCCACCAACTCCCAAATGCATTATGTAGTAGATTGTATGGCACCGACAATGTTTAACTTGTGTGAAGGGCTGCTGGAGATAATGAAAGATATGTTGACCAAGTGAAAAATTGGTCGTTTGAAGAAATTCAGTTACAGTTCTATTTTGGTATCCTTCTTCCTGGAGAGGGTTCCACTACGAAATTTACATAGCATGGTTTTAGATGAAGATATCGATCCACAAGAGCCTCAAATGAAGAGGTGGTTAGACCTGATGATGCGCCATAGTGGAAGCCCTATAGTCTCCTTTGACGAGTAGTTCTTTAGATGGGTAAATAATAAAATCATCATGGTGGAGGAGTATGCTTACCTAGGGATAGATTTTTGAGGAGATCGAGATCTAGTTCTTCCAACGGGGTATCAATGGAATGATGCAGGTAAAAAGGAAACCATTTTTATATTTTTTTAACTTTTTTTAATTTATTTTGGGTTGTATTGAGATTAATTTGGCTTTCATCATGCATATATCGGATTGTCTAGATCGCATGGAACCTCGCTAGTCCAGAGGAGGGGCGAGATAAGTGTTATAGTTGCACATAACCAAGAGGTAGTAGAGGAGATCAAGGAGATAGAGCATAGCCTCGAGGGACTGACTATGGGAATTTCAGACACTCAGATTGATGACCTTCCGTGTTAGTACCAACGACGGTAGTAGAGGAGATCAAGGAGATAGAGCATAGCCTCGAGGGACTGACTATGGGAATTTCAGACACTCAGATTGATGACCTTCCGTGTTAGTACCAACGACACACTGCAGGGGTTTGTGGATGTATAGATTGTCTGCTCCTATGAGTAGCTAAGGAAATAGTATACTACCATGACCACCATGAATATGACCTCCTTATTCATTTTTAGAATCAACATGTATTTTGATATGAAATCCATAGGCTTGGTGTTGTCTTAACACATTTTGTAAAATTTTATAAACTTTAATACAAAACAATTTCTATTTCTGTTCTATTGGGTGCAAAGTATGAAGTGTGTATGTAATTTTTACAAATGTTTCAAATTTCTATCTAATACATAATTAGCCAAATCATATATTAATGTATTTAGATTTCTTGGAATGTGTTGATACTCAAAATAGTCAAACTCTCTTTCCAAGAGACAAACCCTTAGATAAACGTGCAATAGAGTAGGGATTTTGATAGAATAAGTGTTACTTAATTACAGTATTACAAATTGAGAGTCAATTCGAACAACCAAGTGGTGAATGTCATGTGAAATGGTTTCAGTCAATAGTTCAATGACTACACTATATTCTGCTATATTGTTAGTTGCACGACCAAGGCATATACCACGTAGACTAATCAACTCATCGGTAGGCATGTAGATCGCCTAAGCAACATATGCAAGCTTCTGAGTACTATGACTAGCACCATCAACAAAGCCAACATAAGGTAAAGGGGATTTCGACATCTGCAAGCCAAGCACAATGCAAGATAAGCAATAGGCAAAAATCATTGAAAAAAGTGATAAAAGAACACCAAAACATGGTACAATATATACAAAGAACTTATGTAGAATAATTCTAAGCATAGTACTTTTTTAGGTAAATCCCATTCCAAGGCTCAGTCAAAGGGATCCCATCATAATTCACTAACACATAGAAACCTTTTTCTAATACTTGTTTAATGATATAAGGGTCATGCCACATGGGCTTGAATTTACCTACCCCAAATATTTCACAATCTTGATCATATAGCAGGGCCAATTCACCTTCAGAAAACAATCAAGGTCTAATAGTTTTATCATATTGAGATTTGACACATTTCTTATGAGTTTCATTAGCTAGAGCGGTGTCACGATGAGTTTCATCTAATCATGTCAAGTACAAAAGACGTTCTTCCTCGGTGGTGGTATCAGAGAGTAGTTCAACGACTAGTTTTAAGGATGGTATCTCACATTCAATTGGAAGCACGACCTCTAGACCATATACCATCTGGAATGGAATAAAACCCGTGGTTGTTTTGACCAAGTTTCAATATGCCCATAATGCTGAAAAAAACATCATATGCTATTTTGATTTTTGAATCCCTATCATCCTATGAAGCATTGTTGTCAAAACTTTATTTACTTCTTCAACTTGGCCATTGTCATGTGGATAATAGGGAATTTAGTTTTCATGCTGTAAAGGCCATTGTCATGTGGATAATAGGGAATTTAGTTTTCATGCTGTAAAACCAACTTGGCGGTCAATTTCGACATCATATAGTTATGCAAATGAGTGCCATGATCGGTGACAATGGCTTGGGGCACACCGAATCAAGCAATAATGTGATTAAAAAGGAAAAGGGTTGCAATTTTCCCGGTATTGTTATGCAGGAATCACCTTGACCCACTTAGTGAAATAATCCATGGTGAAAAAAATATACCCATTCTCCTGACCAAGTGAGGGTTACATGTCATGAAATCAATTCCCCATTTGAAAAATGGACCAGTGAAAACTACAGGTGAAAAGGAGAAGGAGGTGCATGAAGCTTACGGTTGTAAATTTTGAATGCATGACATTTTTGGACTCCAAGGATGCAATCTTTAAAAAATGAAGGACACAAATATCCATCCCTTGGCCCATTTGAAAAATGGACCAGTGAAAACTACAGGTGAAAAGGAGAAGGAGGTGCATGAAGCTTACGGTTGTAAATTTTGAATGCATGACATTTTTGGACTCCAAGGATGCAATCTTTAAAAAATGAAGGACACAAATATCCATCCCTTGGAAATTTTTTGGCAATGGAAGACCCAGACATATGACCACGACATGCTCTAGTGTGGAAATAATTAAGCGCTCTATCGGCTTCTTCATGTGTTAAATATCATCAAAAAATGGAATCAACACTATGACGATAAATAGTATCACCAACAATTATATATTTTCGAGCTTGGTATCGAATGTGACGACTTTCAATACTATCTAAATCAGGTCGAAAGATCTAGGTTTGGAGATAGATTATGATATCTCCATACCACAGATTAGAGGAACTGACCAGAAAAAGGGATTCATCGGGAATCATGTCTTCGGTCAAACCTTTTGTTTCAGTAGAGGGAAGATCACAGATCAACTCAACAAAAACCAAATATTTCTTAGATTTGGATTTTTGTAATTCCAAATAAAACTCTTGTAGGATGACAATCCATTTAGAGTGTTTTCCCCCCATCACCTATCTAGTTAGAATATGTTGCATGGGGTTGCAATCAGACCCCCCATCACCTATCTAGTTAGAATATGTTGCATGGGGTTGCAATCAGAAATAATAGTGGTTTTGGACAGTAAAATGTAGTGATGGAAACGTTGGACAGCTTGAACAACATCCAAAGCCAATTTCTCCACATGTGAATATTTAATTTCGGTAGGGGAAAGACTCCTACTCAAATATTAAATCACATGTTCATCGTGTGATTCATCCTCTTGAATCGACACCATACCAATGGTACTGTAAGAAGCGACAAGGTATAAGATGTAATATCGACTATAATCTGGGGGATGTAACAATGGCATATGATTCAACGTGTGCTTCAAAGAATCAAATTCCTTTTGAGAGATGTCATAACAAACAAAGGGAACCCCTTTTTTAAGAAGCTGAATAAAACCATTGTTAAGTTCTGCATAATTGGGAACAAAACGACATAAAAAAATTTCCTTCCCTTGCAAACTTTGGATTTGGTGCAGTGTTGAAGGAGAAGGTAAGTTTAAAATGGCCTCAATATTCAAGCGATCAACATGGATCCCGTGCTTGGAAACGATGAAACCTAGGAGACTTCTCGATTCCACACAAAACACACATTTATGTGGATTTAGGAAAATATTGTAAAAGCAACATCTAAGAAATATAGCTCGTACATGTGTCAGATGATCTTGATGCCGAATAGAATGTGCAGGTAAGTCATCAAGTTATGGTTACACAATATGATTAATATCCTGAAATTTGTAAGACATAGCTCGTTGAAAAGTAGCACCGAGATTTTTGAGTCCAAAAGGGAGTTTTTTATAGGCAAAGGTACCCCAAGGAAAAATGAAAGCAATTTTGTGTTGATCCAATGGTAATATGTTAATTTGATTATAGCCGAAAAGACCGTCCATAAACAAGAACATTTCACTACTGGCACATTTATCGACTATCTTGTTGATGAAAGGGGTTGGGTAATTATCTTTGGGACAAACCCTATTGATATCCCTATAATCAATACATATGTGGATCATACCTTATTTATTTGTGATGGGAACAATATTGGAAACCCAATTAGTCAGAGGTACAGGATAAATAAATCTCGCTTTAAGAAGTTTTTCAACTTCCATTCTAATAGTAGCAACATTTCGTGGATGAACTGGGTGAAGCTTTTTTTGAACATGCTTGGCTTCAAGATTTGTCTTAATTTCATGAATAATGATATTCAGGTCAATTCCAGAAATTTCTTCATAATACCAAGAAAATACATTGTGGAATTATTTAAATAGGGTCGTATAAGTTTGAATTCAATTAGGAGAACAAGAAGCACCTATTTGAATGTTTTCCACAATTCCAAGTTTTACTCAGATATCAATTGGTATCATAGCTGATACATTTCCCAAATTCCCCTTGGATAAAACATCATAGTTAAAGGTAGAAGTTTGATAATTGTTAATCATATCAGGTGGGTAAAAATGAATCTCGATATTCTCGAGCTTAGAGAAGACAGAGGAACGATGATGACTATCATCCCAAGGATTTTCTTCCAAATACATGATTACCATGATACTTTCATCAGTAGGAAAAGTATCATCAAAAGGATTAGGAGATTCTAGAGAAATAATCCAAGAGAAGTGCGAGTTTTCATCTAAAATCAGAGTTCATTGATCATCAGTAGAAAAAAAAACCACAGAAGTAGATTGGATGGCTTGATAAGTCAACTCAACCATACTAAGCGACATCTGGTTGTTGTAGTGTTCATATTCTGAAGGACTCGGTACTACCCAAGGATCATATGATTCCAAGGAACCACTAGCACCAGTCGAAATCATGTTAATTTGAGTGAAAATCGGAGGAGTGTCGGGTGGTGGGAGCGGTGGAATGTCAGGTGTTGGGAATGGTCCAAGGAACCACTAGCACCAGTCGAAATCATGTTAATTTGAGTGAAAATCGGAGGAGTGTCGGGTGGTGGGAGCGGTGGAATGTCAGGTGTTGGGAATGGAAAAGTTCCCATTAAGGATGAATCTTTTAAAAGACCCACTCCAACATTGTCATAAGTAGATGGAGAGTTCTCAATGAGAGGAACATTACCGATGTGTGAATCATAATTAAAGTAGGTGAGTTGGTTTATCGTGAATATTTTTTTTTGATGAGGGAAATGTAGTACATGAAACAAGGTAGAAAATACGACAAACATGGCATAAGTACAACTACGACCTAGTAGAATATTGTAATCGAGGGGTGCATCGATGAATTCTACTTTAATAGTGATTGTCTTACCTTCTAATTCAATTGGAAATGCATTTAACACTCCATAGAGTTTAAAAATTCTACCATCAAAATCTTTCAACGTATTGGGTGATTGATTGATTGAAGGAGAGACAACATCTTTCCAATAGTTTAGAGATGTTATGTAGGTGGAATCTCCTTCATCAATAATAGTACAAAAAATATTTTTCTCCTGCATAATAACTTGAATTTGGAAATCAAGTTGGTGGGGAAGTCTTGGAATATGAGTTTCCAAATCAAAGGTTATCATATTTTGATCACTCGGATCAATTACACCAATAGCTGAAAACAATTCCCTTCATTGTGGAGGACAAGTTTGAAGGACTTCAAGGGCTGACATCACAAAGAGTGCTTGAGCTAAATATTCTACAATATTGTAGTTTTGAGAAGATTGTGCATGCAGATTAAAAGATGACCTACAAACAACACCTTTGGGAGGTGGTCAGATTATTGTGTCATAACTGGGTTTCTCAATCTGAATAGGACTAGTAGTAGGTGGAGTCGATGTAGAGGTAGAAGTAGTGGTAGAAGGCTGATCAGTAGCACTTCCATCATGAGAAGAATAGTTGTTGGTTCATGATGTTACAAAAACTTCCTTAGTGTTTCCTTGACACATAAGTACATAAGAGATTTCTGAGGTAGAAGGTTGATCTTGGGAAACCATTTGAGTCTGCTGAGGTCAAAAAGGATTGGTCAAAACAATAGGAGTGGTTAAAGATCCCTTAATGAAATGAGTAACGTCAACATGACATGGAAAATCCTTAGTATAATGTTCCTCCTTGCAAATGAGGCAAAGATATTTAGGATTTATCTTTTGTGTATCCTTGGCAGGCTGAATTTTTATTTTCTCATGTTGCAGGGCATTTTTCTTAGCTTTTCATTTTCTCTTTTCTTTACCTCTAGGTTGTTGAGATTTATCGATCATGGTGATGGTGGACTGGACTGCATTAACCTTGGAAGTTTTTTCAGGAATAGTAGCAGGAGGGTTAGTGTTTTAAGAATTAGTAGTAGGAGTATCCTTAGGTTTATATTGACCAAAAGGTTTACTCACAGATTCTTGGGTAACAAAACCAACCACATCGTCAACAACGTGAGATTTTGTAGAGGGTGGACAATATGGATTAGTCGATGGATGAGGAGCTTGCAGAATCAAGTCATATAATGTGTCATATTATGAATAGAAAAGGTCCAAATACTTGGCATGAGAAATATCTTGCTCATCAGTTACAACGTCACCCATGGTGACATCACGAGAAATAGGAGGTAATAACGACTTAGTAAACCAATACGCCAACAATTGGTCTTGGATATTGACTTTAATCAATCGATACCATCATCTCCATTCATGGATATGGTCAGAAATACGAGTCAATGTCGACTTCCGTAATGAGGTTAAAAGTTCAGATGTCAGTTTCATAATGAATTAGTAGTTGGAAGTGAGTTAAAAATGTTATGGCCAATGAATTAAAGTCTTGAAACATTATGTGTTGTAACTCTATGTACCATTTAGCAACACTTCCCATAAGAGTGTGCTATAAAATACGTAAATATATAGAATCATCATTCAGGTAATTTGAAGAACACCATAAATGATAAGTCATAGAGTGATTTGATGGGTCTTCCTTGGTGTTATCATAAAAAAAATTCTAAGAAAAATATAGGAAATGGATGAAAAACCCAACACGGAATACTACCAATAATTATTGAAGGATCACATTAAATTTGTCAAGATACCCACAAAACTATAAAAAATGGTTATGAATTTCCACACATATTCAACAAAACTAGTGCGTGCACATCCACATGGGCTGTCAAGACATACAACACACATAGTGTCCAAAGTGC